>RDPX01000245.1:993289-1034332 GCA_003991215.1 Morbakka virulenta
AGGATACGAAACGAGTATATAAGAGGCACTGCGCATGTGAGGAGACTGGGAGACAAGCAAAGGGAGTCAAGACTGAGGTGGTTTGGCCATGTGCTCAGGAGAGAGGAAGAGTATATAGGAAGGAGAATGCTGGAAATGGATATACCTGGGAGAAGACGAAGAGGCAGAGCGAAGATAAGATATATGGATGTGATTAAAGAGGACATGAGAGCTGCAGGAGTGCAGCAACATGAGGCAGCAGACAGAGGGAAATGGAGGAGACAAATCCGCTGTGGCGACCCCTAAAGGGAAAAGCCGAAAGTCAAAGAAGAAGAAGAACTTATGTAGAGGTAATGGTAAATTAGGCTCGCCTGGTCTGACCATGACCATGTTTCCTGGCAGGGCTATTGAATGCATATCGACGAGCAGTTGAAGTGACCTTGCTTTTAAGTCTCTTCGTGGTTGCGGTCTCGTCTCTCAAGGGTACCGTATTAGCAGTTTAGTGGTCTTTGCACGGCCGGGTGGTAGCATAGGAGCAAAATCTGAGGGTAGCGCTCGGAAAGGCTGCTCCATCAACAGTCGCATAATATAGGAATATGTGGAGTGCTATGTCGTGCATGGTTGGGTGCCCCTGTGTGTACTTCTGATAGGCCTTTCCTAAGGCTGCGACTAATGGTTTGCCTCGGGTGCTGTTTTAGACTGTAGTCATTCTGGTGTGTTGTGCAGCTCTTGCCTTGGTCTTTGATTGGTCCTTTTGTCGATATTTTTTATACTTATTCGCATTATTGCAAGTAAACCAGCCTTGTGTAACTCACTCAAACCTCTATTTATTTCCTTTACTAATATTTAAAGTTGTAACGTTTTTTATATTGAATCCCATCTTTAATATTGGTCTCCAGTTATATTTTCCCTTTCTAAATGTAATCTGGACCCTCCCACCAGCAGGGAGTCTTTACAGTACTTGTTTGCGTTAAACCCACTTTGGGACTAGAACAACAAACTGATTTGGAAAATCAAGATCAACGTTACGTCTCCGGGTTTCGCTTTTCTCTGTACTAACTACCTTTTCTTTCTTTACCGTTTCCCATTTTAACAGAATTGTTTTGAGCTCAATTTGATCGCTAATAAAATTGATTGGGCTCTTATTCAGCATTTTTCAACTATCATCTTTATTTGATGGTACCTGAGCGTCCTTCCTCGAGACTGGCTTGTTCGTTCCCATGTCAATGGAACTGATGGAATACACCTTCAAGCTCTCTGTGATACATGGCTTATTGCAATTTGTTGACTTTACAACGAAACGTACGGACAGAAACTATCAAAACCCATACACTCCAGATCTCTTTCCTACCTCTAACCTTAATATATGTTCATGAATCACTCTGGTGAGCGGGTACATTCTGATCATGTCCTGGTCACAGTTTCTGTGTTTCTTGCTTCTTATAATGGTTGGTAATCACCATTACATCGCACCCTCTTTAGTTATGATAAAACAGACTAGAGTGCTTTTTGTGATTAGCTACGTGACTTTCCTTGAAATGATATTTTCGATTGGATGCTGAAGATAGTGCAACATAGGTCCCATGTTGTCTCCACGTTTGCATTGATTGTTTTGCCACCAGCAGGAAGTTACGGTTTAAACCTCATTGTTTTCCTTAGTGCTTACTAGCTAAGCAGCTGCAATGAGTTATGCAATAATTATTTTGTTCTTAAGAGGCGAGGTCCGTCTCAGAACAAGCAATTAGTCACAACTGCTTTTATTCTTTGCAAGAGGGTTCTTGAGGAAGCTAAAAATTATATGAAAAGAACTTGTAATTTTGTAGTGAACCAGAGGATAAAATCACAAGACCTTTAAAGGATCTGCAATTCAGTACTCCAAAGGGGAAAATTGTCTATCCTCCCACTCTTTAGAGGACCTGAAGTTCTGTCATCATCTATACATAGAGCTGAATTCTGTGCACAGATTATAGTAGTCATAACTTGCATGGCTGATTCATATTCCAATGAAATCAAGTTACTCCTACATTTTTTTCATTCATGGTTGTTTGTCTTAACAAGTTAATAACCACTTTCCTTATTCTCTCTGGACAGCCGTTTAAAAGATTCAAGTTTCCCTCTGCTCCTGGAACGTAGCATCTGTCGTTGTAGTCTTTTGAACATTCAGTGAACGTTCTGATCGTAATAATTATTGGCCAATTAGTTCTGTACCTATTAAAAGCATAATGTTTTAGCTATTGTCCATGTCTTGAAGATCTTGAGTCGCCTAAAATTTCGAAGGCTTTCGATAAGGCTTAGCATCCTGGTCTTATCTTAATGCCCAGACCATATTGATTTTCGGGGTTTCATTCTGGTGCTGCCATGTCTTTCCTTTTATACAAGCATGGGCGATTGAGCCAGGAGCTTTGTAATTTTGTAGTGAACCAGAGGATAAAATCACAAGACCTTTAAAGGATCTGCAATTCAGTACTCCAAAGGGGAAAATTGTCTATCCTCCCACTCTTTAGAGGACCTGAAGTTCTGTCATCATCTATACATAGAGCTGAATTCTGTGCACAGATTATAGTAGTCATAACTTGAATGGCTGATTCATATTCCAATGAAATCAAGTTACTCCTACATTTTTTTCATTCATGGTTGTTTGTCTTAACAAGTTAATAACCACTTTCCTTATTCTCTCTGGACAGCCGTTTAAAAGATTCAAGTTTCCCTCTGCTCCTGGAACGTAGCATCTGTCGTTGTAGTCTTTTGAACATTCAGTGAACGTTCTGATCGTAATAATTATTGGCCAATTAGTTCTGTACCTATTAAAAGCATAATGTTTTAGCTATTGTCCATGTCTTGAAGATCTTGAGTCGCCTAAAATTTCGAAGGCTTTCGATAAGGCTTAGCATCCTGGTCTTATCTTAATGCCCAGACCATATTGATTTTCGGGTAAAATCCTGTTCTTATTACAATCTTGCCTATGTGGTCGTAGTATTAAGGTTGTACTAGATGGCTCCTCCGGAAGTAGTTATTTCGTTAATTCTGATGTTCTTCAGAGTTCTGTCTTTGGTGCGACGTTATTTTTGCTATTTGTAAATGATCAACCCGATCATATCCGTGCAGAAATGTTCCTGAGGATGATTTTTACAACATCAGAATGGGGAAGAAAATTTGTTAGAAATCCTATGCTCATACTATTAGCAAGATAGTTCCCATAAACTTTAACCCTATCGGATATAAGAGTACCTTGTAAAGAAATGTTTCGTACCTCTATAAGTCTTCTACCCGACCATGTATGAAACATTGTTGCCATATCTGTACAAAAAAAATGCCGGGTCTCCAACCTGACTGGCCCTGAGGTTTCTGGAGCCCTTGAAACCCCCTCACATTCTGGTGCTGCCATGTCTTTCCTTTTATACAAGCATGGGCGATTGAGCCAGGAGCTTTCTTATGCTGTACCACCCTTGAAGATATTCCATCTTGTTACTTGTTCTTCAGTAATATTTCACTCCTTCTTTCTCGAGGTTGTTTGGTGCAGAACCTCACCTGTGCCATAAATTTCTGTTCTCGCACTGCTACTCCCAGGAATTCCCTTCCGTCTTCGTGTTTCTATGGTGACTGGAACATTGATTTTTTCAGTGTTTTAGTAACTGGTGTCTTGCATCTATGCCTTTCACCTACCTGTCTTTTCTTTGTCCATTTTCCTGTAGCTCTTATTTTTTTCAGTGCCCTTAGAACTTTGTTAGGAGCAATTTAGTTTTGAAAAGTCGTTGCGTCGTGTCATTAGTGTTGGTATTTCTTCTCATTCGTAAACTTAAAGAAAACTAGCGTTATTGAATTGCCCAGTATTTTCCAGTAGTCAGGTTAACCCATTTGCGAATGTCATCAGTAAATGAAAAGAGGAACTTCTAATACTTTCTTTCATCCAGCAGTTAAAATGCATCTACCTAACAAAGGCTGTGTTGATGAAAATATTGTTTTCATATCTGTTGTATTCTGAAATGATCTTTAAAGCGTTTTGTCAAGAAGTATATTCCTCTCAATTGAATGATTTGTTGCATTTTCTTTTTTAGAGCAAGAGGCTTCTTTTTTATTTCGTTGGTGTGCTACATTTTGTATATCATTGGGGGTTTTTTTCTTATATGTAGATCATCAGAGACGGCTATGCATCACACATCACAGATTTACTTTCACACCCACTTTCACGACCGATATCAGTGGTTTCATTCATTCCACAAACAAGCTTTGGGTTGAATTCTTGTGTGAACAAAATTGGAAAAGACAAAACAGTTAAGTCGAAGTCATTATTCAAATTCCATGACAAAAAAAAGAAGAACTTAACGGATCTTTTAGACGAAAGGCGAGAAACTCCAGAATCACTGAGTTCCCCAAGACTGATTCGGTCAATTAAGCAAAAGGTAAATAAGTCTAAAAAGTAAGCTGTGTTGATATTTTAATGTTGCTGATGTTGTTTCTGCCTTTACTGTAAATAACAATTGTAAGGTAGAATTAAAGTAGGCTAGAAATGTTGTCATGGGATCCTGGTGCTTCCGTGACGGCCTAGAGCTATGCTGTCTATGATTTTAAGAAATGATACGTTTTAATTAAACGTTAGAGAAAACCCAAAGAAAGCAGATATTTGCTTTCGTTAACAGTCCACACTTCATTCACCTAACCTATGTAATGTGACCTTGGCTTCCTGAAGGATGACAAGTTTTACGTCATATTCATTATGACGTTTTAATTTTTAAAGTTAAATTTAGTAAATAAGCGGCAGGTATAGACATTTGAAAATATTAACTACCTGTCAAATTGGAAATGGCATGGATATAAAAACCATTGTTGCCAATTATGTTACCAGACTAACACCTCAGATAAACCCTCTTCAAATTGTTGTCACGAAGTAATGATTTAGGGAGATCATGATTTGGCAGAGAAGCTAATTTTTGTAAAACCTTGTGACATGGTAGTCTTACGCTGATTTCTGAACCTTTTGAAGCACTTTTTTCTGTATTTATACGGATTGTTGTTATGGAGCAAAAACAGAAGTTGACTCCACAGATTGTTTGTTTGTTTTGGCGTGCACGTTTCCGGGGCACTTGATGCATTTTAATGTAAAACACAACGACGTTCTATTAGCTGGACACGAAAATTTGGAAAGTTCTGAGGTCACAAACAGAATTCATAAGAGTTAGTTATAACCAGAGATACTTTTTCCCAATGATATTTGGTCAAAATGGACCTGACTGATAACCAGGGCCTGGTTGAAAAAGACTGGGTCAGGAAATGTGCTTTTTTCCTTCCCAATTACAAACTGAAACACTACTGAGTTGAGTGTTGTTTATGGGAGGTATATCACAACACATAAAATAAGGAAGAGGGATTTTTTAATAGCCGTCAGATATAATTGTATCGTAAAACTTTTAACGTACTGACTGTTGTGATTTGCGGCTTTACTGAAGCCGCAAATCGGAAAGAATGAAGAAAACTTTACTAAGCATAAGAATATTACACATCCTTTTCTCGCCGTCGTCTTTTCATATTTCCAATTGAGTAACGAAGTGTTAGCTGCATATTACAAGTCTTTGGCTTGTTTGTAAGTAATGCAACACAAGAAACATGAGAAGTAATAAGCAATAAAAATCTCTGGGGATCATTGTGGTAGGTGTAAAAGTGTTTTACATACGAGTGACAATAACTAAATAACAAAGGAAAACCAAGAATAACCCGGTAAGTCCATTAAACCTGCGGACTTATAATGACTGCTTTTAAGTTATTCCTGATGCCGCAATGTTATTTGGCTTGCAGATAACATATGAATTAGCATCCTCAGCTACAGAATCTTTATTGGTACCCAACATTCCTAACTTGACGCTTTTAACGCCTGTAATAAATTAACCCATAGCACATAGTTTAGAATTTTTTGGTGGTACCTTTTTAAGCTGGCTTAGATGTCTAGATGCCAAAGTGAAAGTAAAGAACAGTCAAAATGGGACTACCCAGAACTATATTTACGTCTTTTTAATTGTTTTAGCTCTTTACTTATTATAGTACACAAAGCCCTTATTTTTCTTAACCCCAATTTTCGACTTTCATCCACATTGAAATATAGTATGAAAGTATATTTATTTCCAAACATAGGCACAATTTTAATATATACTTGTACGTTATTACTTTCCCGGCTCCTTCACGTATGATGATAATCTGAGTCACTGAGTTTGTTTATTTTGAGATAATCAATGGGCTTGTATTTCTTTCTTTTCTTTTTTTTTGAATACTTTATTAGCATTGTCTTGTTTCAGTTTTTTCGTAATTTTAGGGTTGCATAAATCAGACATAAAAGAACTTTTTTTAAATTAATACTTAGCTTTTTTCTGCCGTAAACGGGACCGGTATATTTTTAGCCTGTTCAATAACAAATTTAGAACAGATGTTTATTAAGGAAATTATAATACTGTTACAAGATAACTTTTTTGTTAACCAAGCCTAGCTCTGTTGAAATGCAGGTGCTGTGTAAGTAGTTTAATTTTTTATCTTCATTTATTTTTGTGAGGTATTTATCAATGAGGCACAAGACGAAATTGTGCTTGATACTGGAGTTTGTAACAAGGTTTATAAAGCGAAACAAAAAATAGACTTGGATCGTTTTTGTCACATGTATCTTGTCTCTATTCTTCTCAGCTATAGGTTTGGGAGCCGACCTTTGCACACATAGCACATTTTCAAATAGCAATATTGATATGTACTTAACATTATGACTCGATTGTTCTCCATATGAAGAAAATGCTTTTCATCCCATGTCAACACAAAACTTTTTTTTATTATGCCTTCCTCTTATGTAAACCAATTCCAGCTATATTTTAAGGAACACCTTTCGTTTCATTATTGTCAAGTTGTCTTTAAGGAACGAACTACATCACATGCAAATATAGAAATTGCTTTTCAAATCTTTTTGTTTGTCTCACCGAAAAAACATAATTTCATTGCTAGAGACTAACCGTGCTCGGAAACAACAGAAACATTCATAAAAAATTGACGCTTTGTTACATTTCGTTGAGGGGTTAATGCACCTCCTGGTGATCTTCAGAATTCAAGGTAATTGAAATAGGGTTTTTATTGTGATAAGGAGCTAATAGCACGCAACGGAAGCTCGGCAAAATCACATTGGGTAGGAAAATCGCAAGTGTTTTATAAAATGTTACTGACTCTTAGCAGTTTGTATGACACAATGGTTTGTTTCTGTTCTAATGCCAGACTCGAAATCGGTTTTCTTTATAAACCCCAAATGCTTGAAATGTAAAATATCCTACTGTCGCAATGTTTTTCTAAAGAACCAACTTTAAGCTTGATATTTGACCATGCCTGATCTCATAAGAGAACCTTGCGGTTTTTAAACTTCTGAAACTGTGGTGATTTAGTATTACAAAATTCACTCCTTTTATCTTCAGGTGTTAATGAAATCAAAAGTAAAACTCGTTCTTGGGTATTTTGTGGAAAATTGGTTAAAACCTGCAAACATAAATATTAACAATATTTAATTAACAAATCAAAAAATGGAAGGTAAAGTCAAGAAAACGGGCTAGTCGCTATCTGAGTTACCTCTTGTACCGGACCTGAAGATATAAAAAAAAAATATACAGGGCGAGTGGTTGCCGCCCTGTATAGACAATAAGCACCCTGTTTTCAATGGCAGCTTTTTTATTTTCGGAATATGTTGGTAATTAATTCTGACTAGAGAAATTAAGCTAACACTGGTAAAAGGGATAGGGGGAGCTCCATAGTCTTGGTCGGCGGCCCTCCGAGAGGTGTTAACCAAAATTCCGGTGTTATTACAATTTTTCATTAATCATGGCATATTATGAGAAAGCATGTCCATGTCAAATGCTATAAGCAGCCTGGTTTGTCACGCTTGGGAAAAAGGAACGGGTTGCCCAGTAGGGTGCCGGACTGGGGTCTCTACTTACTGTGGTACTTAGGCACTTTTCTTCGAAGAAATATCGAAAAAGACAAACTTAACCAAAGAACCATCAACAAAGATAAAATATACAAAATTTATTACGTATTAGAACAACTAACCTTGGAACAGCAAAAGATAAAAAAACGAGGAATATGTATTATGTGTTAAGAATTCTAAAGAAGATTTATGCTTACTTCAAGAAACACATACAATTAGTAATGGCGAAATGGAATATGACGATTCCATTCTGATTGAATGGAAAGTAGTACAGATTGGTTTCAAGGAAAGGACCGAAGCTGTACTGTACCTTCCTTTCAAAGAGAGCCACTAAAAAGATGTTCACCAGAAATAGCATAGAAAAAGTTGTTTGGAAATATGTCTTGCGAACAGTGAAAATGTTATAAGATAGTGGAATCCATGTCATCAGCACAAAAAGCATAGAAGGAAGCTTTTCGAAAAAGGATGAAGGTTAAAGGTAAAAAGGCATGGATCGACGAGACTTTACTAAATTTTCCAAGAGAGCGAATAAAGAGAAAGAGAAGAAAATCGAAAAAATCCGAATAAGCATATCAAGAAACTAAGTTTTTAATTTAAAAAAATGAATATTATGGTGAAAAGTGAGACTAATCAATGGCGCAAGTGAGTGTAGGAATGTAGGACCCAGTAGATTGTTAATTACAATTGATAAATTTAAGGAACATTTTGAGGAACACTTTCCTCCAAGAGTTATAGAAATCAAACCTGTAGTCCAGGGCCCTCTGTAGTGCCCGTATATTATGAGCTAATGACGTGAAGGTTAATAAAGATCCCCAACATTTGGAAAAATCAACTCATCTACAAGATCTTTAAATAATAGTAAATGTGCTAGAACATAATATTTGCAGAACAACAAAAGTGGTAATTTTACCCACAACTGGTATCGTCACCATTACTACCTGGTGTACAATGACAGCTCCAAATGGACAAAGCTAAAATAACAGGTTCAAATAAAAAAGGCCCAAAATTTATCGCGAAGAACTATCGATTCAGGTTCATAATGAACACTATCTTATTTCTACTAATAATTTTGAGCAATAGCGAAGCATATATGAGAAAATGCTGTTCCTCAGCATTTTCTCATACATGGCATCAAAAAATGGCAAATCCTGAACTTGAAACAGATTTGTCTTACAAATTCAGTAATGAAAGATAAGAAAGGCTTACTAAGTATACTAATATTTAATTGTTCTATTAAAAACAACATCTCAAATATCTAGGATACGCACCGCGATCTAATAATGACAGGTTTTAAAAGAAGATGTTATTCTGTTTATCAGAACCTGATCCTTGGGAAGAAACTGGGGATGAATTTTAATATAGACAAACAACAACTAAGAGGAAAATAATAGATCGAACTGATTTACTATTTTTACTTGACAAATTGTGGAACGATGCAATAACAACCTAAATAGAAGCTTTTCGTAAAGCCAATAATGATGATGAACAGGAAAAAAAACGTTTTTAGCTGTTGAAACTCAATGGACTTTAATGAGCATGGTTAAGTCATCGTTTCCTTTTTGATAACATATCGAAGCTTCATAAACCATCTAGCCCTGCTATACTTCAACTTAATGTAAAAGGCCTCACAGGACCAAAAAGCAAAATCATTCAGAAGATAGCCATGATCAATCCTATTTCTGTCATACTTCTTCAAGAAACTTACGCTACCGTTAATGATAAGATAAAAATCTACGGTTAGTACCCCGTCGCGGCCATTAACTAAAAATGGCATTAAAACTCAGATCCAGCTTTCTATTCGTGGGATTTCAACAGCTCCTTACCTCATATAGCACAGAGCATTGCTGGTAAGTTTGCAAAATTTCGTTATCTCCTAACCAAGATTTGTCATCCTTCTTCGATAGAATATACTCCAACTGCAACGTTACCATGATTGAACTTCAACAAAGCTGATTGGCTTTGTGTTCGAGAGGGGACAAAAGATATGTGTGAAGATCTCCCTTCACAGGAATCCCACTCAAATATACGTTATACAGCATGTCAAAAGAAACTTCTGAAAATTTTTAAAGATACCATACCGAAGGCTTCAAAAAAATTAGGTTTCCAAATGGGATGCTACATGTGATGAAATAGCTCCCCAACACAACGCGCACAGTCTCTAGAAGAAGAACTTTCTACCTTAAACTATCTCATTAACCATCTAAATGCTAAAAGCAACGGGCACTGGGCCTCAACAGTTGGAAGTATTGATATGAAACGACCAAGTAGCAGAGCTTGACGATAAAACGTTCCACCTAACCCAAGCTCAATCAATCCTAATGCAGTCTCATCACGTCTCCTAAATAATGAAAAATTCAAGAACTCAAATCGTCAATTTACTGAGGTAGTCAACCGCCAACTAAGCGAAGAATGCTTTTCATTATCAGTTGACCAGAACTTGTGTAACGGCTTTATCATTTGCGAAATTCTTGTGCAATTAAGATACGTGAAGCTCAAAAAGCTCCTGAAGGGGATAATCTGCATCCTGAATTCTTTCTACACCTCCGTGAAAATTGCTCCGAATGGCCACGATCACCTGTTTAATGCCTGTCTTCACAGGAAAATGTCACCCAAAATTTGGAAACTTGCAAAAGTTGTTGCCGTTCTCAAACCAATCAAAGCACCAAAATATGTAAGCAGCTACAAGTCTGCTAGTCTTCTCTGCGTACCTTCTAAATTTTATGAGCTTGGTCTACAATCTCATCCAGCAAACTTTTGAAACAATACTTCCAAATGAACCAGCTGGATTTCGACCAAATTGTTCCTCCGTGGATCAAGTCGCTCTGCTCACAGAAGACATTGAGTACTCGTTCGATAAGAAAACTGAAAGCAGGCATTGTATTGGTTGACTTATGAGCAGCCTACGACACAGTTTGGCACCATTGTCTGACCCTGAAACTCCGAAGAACAATTCCGAGTAAAGAAATGGTTTGCGTTATAATGTCGATACTATCGCAACGGCGTTTTCATGTACATATTGGCGGGAGGAAGTCTTGATGCAGAATCCTGCCCAATGGTATACCTCAGGTTTCTGTTACCGCACCTGCTCTTTTCATCTTGTACACTCATGACATTACTCTAACAATCAGAAATAAATTCATCTACCTGATGACATCGCTCTGAGGATTTACCATAATGACTTTGCAACAATTGAAAGAGATCTCTATACGCTCAAACCCTATTTATCAAATGGAGACTTTAGCATAACACCACCACAATTCTGTCAATTGAAAACCTTGCCAACTGAAAGCCTGATTATAAGTTTAAATTTTAACATCTGGCGAGATAATACTCTTTGAAAGTACCTCAAAGTATCTTGACAGTACCCTTTATTGCACCCTCTCCTAAAAATAGCACTTGTTAAATAGTACCTCCAAATCAACTAAGCGACGTAACTTACTGAAACGACTTGCCAGCAATAACTGGTGTGCAGACTTTTCGATATCAAGATCTTCAGTTCTAGCACTATGTTTTTCTGCTGCAGAATAGTACTCTCCTGTTTGGAGTCACAGGTATCAGTGCAATAAACGTGATGCAGGCTTTAGTGGATCCTTGACACTTATAGGTGGAAGTAGTAAAGATATTCCAACAGAAATCCTTCCAGTCTATATTGAACCAACACATTCCCGGAGAAACAAAACATCCTTGAACTTGGCAGTTGTGCAATGTCCGATACCAACACCCTCAATAATATGATTGCAAACTACTAATTAACAATTGATTGAAGAGCAGACTTACATTATCGAAGAGAGCGAACTCTTTGGCAAAAGAAATAAATCAGAAAGAGCATTCTAAATCATAGGGAAGTATGACTTTGATAAGGCGATGGCAAAACTGGAATCATCAACTTCGCAAATTCATCTCACAACATTCAGAAAAGCCCCCTGGACATGATCTGAAGCGACATCATTGGGTACTACTTAACAGGATATGTTCTGAATATATATCTATATATAGTTTGATGCAATATATGTGTACTGTTTGATACAGAGGTAACAAGTCATTTCCTGTATTAGCCTCGGAAATTGAAGGTATTTTAATTTGCAGACTTCATTTGGTAAAATTATGAGAATATTTATCTAAAAATCGTAAACAAAAGTCTTGGTACTTGGAGTGAAATTTAGACTTTTAAATAGAAATAATTGATAAACCGTATACCTCAAAAGTGGAACTCTTTTATTTGATCTTGATGCTCAGTTGTTAATTATCCTCGATGTCTGGTGTATTTTTTGTTGTGTTTTCTTTCTATGTTATATATATATATATATATATATATATATATATATATATATATATATATATATATATATATATATATATATATCGAGAGAGAGAGCGAGAGAGAGAGAGAGAGAGAGCGAGAGAGAACATATGTGGGTGGAGAGTGGGTCTAAAATCTATCGGCGTTACGCTTGAGGAGGGACAGAAAATCATAATCTTATATATATAATTATGATTATCTCTCATTTAATCTATATCTCTTTATATCTATATTTTTNGTACTGTTTGATACAGAGGTAACAAGTCATTTCCTGTATTAGCTTCGGAAATTGAAGGTATTTTAATTTGCAGACTTCATTTGGTAAAATTATGAGAATATTTATAAAAATCGTAAACAAAAATCGTAAACAAAAGTCTTGGTACTTGGAGTGAAATTTAGACTTTTAAATAGAAATAATTGATAAACCGTATACCTCAAAAGTGGAACTCTTTTATTTGATCTTGATGCTCAGTTGTTAATTATCCTCGATGTCTGGTGTATTTTTTGTTGTGTTTTTACTGTTTTCTTTCTATGTTATATATATATATATATATATATATAGAGAGAGAGAGAGAGAGAGAGAGAGAGAGAGAGATAATTTGAAGGTGGAAGGCTTCTCCAAAATGTCTTGTCGATTCTTTAGTGAAAGGACTGAAAAAATACGACATTTTTATGCAATGTAAAGTTCATCTCAATTATTAAAAATCTCTTTCCATAAATATGTGGCCCTAAATATATGCTATACCCCATTAGGTATGCCTTCTTAAGTGCTAAAAAAGCTTTAATAAGTGAAAACTCCTTTCTGTAAAGTTTTTTCCCATCTTAGGAAGTTTCATTTCCAAAACAGTGTTTAAAAGATACCATAAATACCAATATATCCATCTGATCGAATTCCTAATGCTGATATCACACTACTTTATCTTGTTTACTGGTGATAGTACTATCAACACTTTTTTATATGCTTGATAAAGGAATATACATGCGTTGAAAAGTCAAAATAATAATTTTGATGAATATGATATTTTACAAGCACCTAAAAATCGAAGGTAATTAGCGTGAAGAAAGCTGTAGTTAAGGGATTCCAGAATGTTTATGAAAAGGGAAGTTGGTAGAAAAAGTATTTCTTGAAAGTGAGTCATGAAAAGCAAAATGGAATATCTTCACGCCTAAATGTTTTTGGAAGAAGCAACGTCTTATATTAAATGGACAATGAAAAATTTGTCACACCAAACTACAGTGTCTTTATCACCTAAGTTACTTAATATCACAGTAAGCCACATCTGTATACAGCGACTGAGGAAAAGAGATCGGTATCTAAATAGTTATTAGTAAAAATACCAAGAAAACGCATATCATAAATAACTGAATATCATCTGAAGATTGACGAAATGACTGAGCGGTATATTCAAATTGGAAGGCTATAGGCTTGTGTGCTTTTGCAGAAGCTGACAAAAATTTTGGGGTCTGTTTAGAAAAAAATGCTTTCTTTTTCTGTCACGTGAGCAATTCCTAGCCAGTCAACAGGATGATATAATGCTTGAAAAGACAAACATCAACCTAGAGGTAAACTGAGACGTGGTTGGTAGAAAACTTCAGTGAACACAATAATAAGGCTAACCTTATTATTGTGCTCACTGAAATATATAAAGCTGTGTGGACAAGGTATAATACCCTGATAGTTTGCTCGTCCATTATAAATAGTTTTCAAAGTTACTTAACCAGACATGACTTGATATGGCATAGTTCATTTTTCTTAAATGAACTACTTTATTAAAAAAGGCCCTTGTTGTTGGATGTTCGATACCATTTATATTTCAAAACAAAATCTGCTTAGCGAAAGGTCCTCTCATGAAGGGTTGTGAGGCCAATGAATCCAAGCGCGCCTTTTCAATTTCCACTGTTTTTAGACTATTGTGTTAAAAGAAATCATATTGTATAAATGTTCGAAAATCTGGCTGGAATAACGACTTAGGGCTTTCTATTGGTGCTTGGGAGAAATCAATAAATACTCTGTTATTAGGTTGATAACAAGGTAGCGCACAACAGACTGAAAGAATAACCTCTAGTTCTTGATTTTGTCTATTTCTTGAATGTACATGAAAATACACTTATGATTGATTTATTAGGTTTTCTTTGTAAGAGAAAAGAGCTAAATAAAATTACATAAATTACTTCATTATGCACAATATAGCTAGTCCTACCGTACACAACAATTGATGTGGATATTATACTACATTGTCTATGCTACTCATATTTACAAGCTTTTCAAACATGCTACACCCCTACTTACTAATCTTAATAAAGAAGGTAATGCCAGGTATTTTTACGATGATTTGTTATACTCTGGAGAAAGGTCCGTTATGTTAGTTGTTGCTTTAGATTGGAGCTCCACAGGAGCAGACTGATGCGCATATGGAACATAACAGTCTTGTTGTGCAGCATCCTGAATCTGACCATGGTAATTTAGGGGCATATCAGAAAAGGAAGCTGACCAATAATTTTGTAGGTAAGGTGCACATCTAGAATAATGGTAAGGATGATGAGCATTGTTTGGTGAAATAGATCCTTGCATCCATGTACTATATCCAATTTCAGGGTACCCTACTATATTTTGAGAAGATTCCCTACGCGTTAGGGTGTTGCCAACGGTCAACGAGGTATTGCGGTTTACATTATTATTGGCTTTTGGTGGAACCTCCAGCTTATTTCGGCTTGTTGTGACATCTGTTAAAAAAAAAGAGGCAATTGAAAAATTATAGCTCGGCTTAAAGCATTTGTATTAACATTATTGCATTACGCTAATAGTAAAATAACAGTGAATTTACTTTTCATAATAAGTTGACACTTTTAAACTTAATTTAAAGGCTTGTTAATTTCAGTTTCATTCTTTCGTCTAAACAGTACACAAATACTTAAAATTAAGAAAAAATCGTCTGTACAATTCTGAGCTGCTTAAAATTTAACAGGGGTTTGTAATATGTCTACTAACTCAGTCAAATAGAATAATTACTGGATTTGGTCTCTGCACATTGTTCCTCGCAATCTATATCTGCACAGGCACACAACGAGCATGGTGTTTATTTGGTGTAGATTTCACTCTAGATAAAGACCTTTTTCTGTAGTTAGTTAACTGGTTCTAACTTATATTTTGATTCTATACTTTTGTGATTATATATTAAATAGCTTACCACTTCCAGACTGAGCTACGGGTGATGGAATCGAATTCAAGCAAAGATCTTCACTTTTCACTCGCTTGCATTCCTGATCATCAGCCTTGTTGCTATCATCATCAGATTCAAACCGGACTCTACACAATCAAAAATAAATAAGTATAAGAAGGTGCATCGTATCACAAACACACAGTGTATGGAAAACATGTGTCATAAAAGAACTAAGTAGTAAAAAAACAAGGTAAAAGTTACTAGTTATAAATAACCATGAACATACTAGTAAATATGAGAAAATAAAACCAATGACTTTTGTAGCTAAAACACTATTACTGTGCGATGGGGAACATTATTTTGAGGTAACATTAAAAAATCTGAAGTGACATTGTGAGGAGCTACTGTGTTTATTGTTATCTTCCGAAAATCTTGACTGATAAAAGTACAATACGAAAATTATTTTCTAATTAGTTCATTTACCCAACAAAAAAATACACAGTTCTGCCTTCTTTCTGACAGATGAAATAGTTAATTTTCTTTAATATTTTACACTTGATGGTGAGGAGAAATTCAAATAAAGGATTTTCCTCCTTGTGTTGTTGGTAGTACCAAAAGGTATTTAAAACCTTGGCAAGTATTACAAGACTATAAGACTGTAAGATATAAAATTCTTACTTGGTAGACGCCTGTCGTTTATGACCTGCGCCATCTTCACGGAATCCCTTTGCAAACGGATTGTTTTGAATCTTCAGTTGCGTAATCTATACCGGACAAAGGAGAAAAAGTAAAGTAATTTTCTACTCAGATAGACAGTACACCTTTTGGGAAAGCGATGCTTTTATTTATACAACAAAAAAAAGAAATTCTATTTTGTGAGGATAATAGGTTCGTGACTGGACTAAGGAAATCTTACTTGCTTGGAATTCTTTTCTACATTAAAGAGTTAAATTAATACAGAAAAGACTGAATGAAGAAAACGGAAGTGAAAAAGGCGAATTACACGCTGAAAAACAATTTTTTTTGAAATACCTTGTCGTTTTGATAAGCTGTAACAGCAATAAATTGTGCTTCAGGAAACACGTAGGTCTTGAAATTGCACCATGGCAATTGACAAATATCATTAGCCTTTACAAGATGAACGCGGGGCTGGTATTTGTGCATTGAATTAAGGATAGTCTAAAAACAAAAGAAACATTTTGGTACATTTAGTAAAAGCTACTGTTTCAGAGAAAATGAGCAAAAAAATGGACTTAACCTCATCACGGAAAGTAAAAGACCGGTTCTAGCTACTTGTATTTACACATCTAACTAAATTTTTTAAGCATTCAAAGGACAGAGTTTACACAAAAGAACCTTGGAAAGGTGCATTCTACATTTGCCTCATTTATGCTTCTTTCTTTTCCAACCTCTCATTTATAGTTCTTTTCACAGCTGTAAATTTTATATTTTGTTCAGAGCAGAGATAGGTACTGCTAAAGGTAAATATAACTGATTAACTGTTGAGGTTTACATTTGCTTGAACAGTTCTAAATTTATCTTACAAACTTACAAATCACACATTAATCTTCACAACTTTATAAGAAACAAAATTAATATAGATAATTTTACACTTACAAAGCCATTTCTGTCTGTGACATTGTTTGTCAGCTTTAGTTTATGGAATGAAACAATCTTTTCCTCCCATTCAGCACCAGTGCTTGGGGATTCTGGATGTATGTACATTCTCTTTGGCATTTCGGGGTCTGCTTTTCCACCATTTATCCACCGACAATTTTGATACTTGTAACGGAAACTATCTGTTGGCACAATGTCCATGAGCAAAATGTATTTTGCTTTTAGGGAAAGGTTTGATATTTTTAAGCGGAGAGCTGGAAACATTCTCCTGGAACGAAATAAAAAAGCAACGATGTATGGATGAGAAATCAGGAAGATATAATTTGTGAAGAAGAGAATAAAAGCAAGAACGAAGAAACACATGGAAGTAATTATGTTTGGAAACAAGTTGAACAGGCATAACCCTTTACATACTGTCAAAACTCAAAAAATTGCGTTATGGAGGTGATCAGACAAAAATACTAAAGCTTGTTAAATCATGTATTATATTTTAAGTACTATAAAAAATTAAACATTTTTGCCATTTAAAACCTGTAATATTGAAAATCAATTTTTTGTTTTGGGTTATAAAATAAAGGTGTGTGTGTGTGTGGGGGGGGGGAATAAGAAAAAAGAGGGCAAGAGCAAACGGTGTTTTTTTGAAGATTCAAATTTCCTCTCTCATTTAAGGAAGTATCAAGTGACAATGGCAAAAACAGAGGTTTATTACTGTTTTTTGTTTTTTTTTAATCATACACAAAACTTCCTGAGCACAACCATAATGAAAAAAGCCGGAACTGCCATGTTATAAATGTCTTGAAGACCAAAAAGTATACACTTCAATCAAACATGAAGCGACCAGATCTGAGCAGATGCCACTGTTTATTACATCCCGCCAGTGTGCTATAAACAATGACAGTTGGCAAGTATTGTTGCAGATGTTTTTTGTCAGAAATTACAATAGGAAACGACATCTGCAAAAAAAAAATTACCCTGTGACACAAAAGAATAGATTGCCCCTTGAGAGATTCAGTACACATGGAAAGAAAAAAATCATGCCTCAAGTTTCAGAACGAAACGCCAATTTGTGCTTAAGCGCTATTTTCAGTACAATGCTTTGCTTTTAATATGCCACCTCTGCAGACTATGATTTATTAAAAAACAAAAGAGTGCAAATCAAAGAACGTAGTGAAAAATATGAAGCTCAAATTGTTGTCTTGAAAAAAGAGGTACCTCTCGCGGAACGAGGACAGTGCCGGTTTTCTGACTATTAATAACAGCAACTTCTTGCTAGCATCAACTGCAAAAGCCTGGTTGGGAACACAACATTGTTTCATTCCTGGGAAATCAACTTCCTCGACAACTTCTGCTAGAAATGGAACAAAGCAGTAAAGTTGGAAGAAAAATGTAATACTATTGAGTAGTGTCAGTCAAACTACATATCACCAGAAAAGATAACTGTAAAAAGGTGTCTTGGAAAAAAGCACTTTTAAAGCCAACAATAAATTATTCAAAAGTCATTCTGGTACTAAGTAGGAAATTTACTCTAGGAAAGAGTTTTGAATCCGGAAGTATCATGTCCTGTGTTACTGCCATAAAGAAATATAATCATCCTGTTTTAACAAATTTTAATATGATAAACAACTTTTGTATTTTTATTAAATCTTGCTTTATATTAACCAACTGTTTAGCAATAACTGCTATACAAGAGGTAAATATGTAATATATATATATATATATGTGTGTGTGTGTATGTGTGTAAGAAACACTTTTTGGTCTAAAACGTCTCTTAAAAGCTGCTTAACTCAGAAACTGTTAATCCTTTTCAAACAAAAATTTCCATAGCTTTTTTCGCAAGACAACCACGTAAAATTCAATATACACAGTTAAAAATCCTCGGCAAGTTTTGGTTTCAACGACTAATTATAAACCCATGGACCAGGTAAATGTTGGCGTCAAAGTAAAAAGGTTTTGTTTCGGGAATATTGAAAAATATAAGAATCTACTGTACAGTAAAAGGGAACGAAAATTACTTTGCTGAGAAGCTTCGCCCTTCAAATCAAACATGCATTTCCTTAAGAATAGCTGTTGTAGTATCTAACGTATGGACAATTTTTCAAAGTTACATTTATATTTTATTAAATCTTACCTTCCAGATTTCGTAATGATCATCTCCGTTGTCAGAGAGTTGAATTTTCGAAACAATTCTGCATTTTCAAGCTCTACCTTAGGGGACTCTAATTCAGGGTAGTTTTTTGAATTATTTTGCACGTATCCATCCGACGTTCCGTAACTTCCAGGCTGCTCATAGCCTTGTTGGTTATTTGGTTGCACGTAAGGGAAAATTTGAGGAATTCCTTCTGAACATTGTGCTGTGGCATAGTGTTGAGTCTGATGACCCCAATATGACTCTTGACCTTGAAACGAATTTGCAATGGCACTGTGTTGAGTAGTTCCATTAAAGTGACTTTCTCTGTACTCCAGAGGGTAATACCTGGATTGAGATGATTGAGAAGCCATATTTAAGAAGCGATAATTTTTTACTTAACGTATCAGTAGTGCGAATCAAGACACCTGATCTTGTTAAAGACTGATATTTTCTAAAACAAGACGCCTAATGACACAAAGAATTGTGACATTTTAAAGCAAAAGGTGGTGTCTCTTGAGACCTTTGCGTCGTTTTTGCCTACATCCAATCATAAAAAAGGTATTGTTTAGGCATATACAAAGACCTGCGAAAGATACAGTAGGCGTTTGTAATAGAAGGGACACTTTACACCTTTCAATTCAAAATGATTTAGTAAATCTGTTGCTGCCAGAGGAAGACTGTCTTATTCTTTTGTTTGAGAACCTCACCATCACATGGCATTAAATTAATAAATGGCAATCATAAAATAGTTATTGGTAATTTTATGCACTATAGTAATTGTAACTAAGTGTATCTGTAGAGAAAACTATAGTGAAAAATTTCAAGCAGGCAATTATGTGACCTTTTGAAGAGGAGAAAACACTACAAAATGAGATTTTAAAATATAATTTCTCTCAGCGAAATATTTAAGTTGGCTTAGCCTAACCCAGCAGTTTAGGACATTGTAAGGTGACAAACAAGTTGTACACAATTTACTTATCTCCTTATTTACCAATGTATATATCTTTATATTTTGTTGTGCGATAATATCTTTAAGTATCAATTAAATATTTAAGAGAAGAACTATCTCGTTGGGTATCTTCCGATTGATATCTTCCAATTCTTCGCTCTTGAGAAACTTCGTATTTGTTAATAAAACAGAAAAATCATAACTGGTACGCCACGGTTAATATTTGATTATCTAAATCATTTCCTTATCAGTAACACGTCACAGTTTCAGATGCGTTTCACGAGATTCACATATAGTACCATTAAAGTCATGCCTGATTATCTCCTAAAATCCTTGTACAACAGTTTTTCAAAGTTTTCTTTTAGCCTTTAATTAAAAATAATCTGTATCTGTACCATAAAGGAAATTTCTTTTCTGGTTCATGATAATGAAGTTTTTATTGCTTTTCTGTGTCCATTCTTAGTACTAAGTATAAATGTACTTATTTTATATTTCTATAGGAGAGAGAGGGAGGTACAGGGAGAGAGAGAGAGAGAGAGAGAGAGAGAGAGAGAGAGAGAGAAAGAGAGAGAGAATTAATAAAACTACCAGTCTCCACGCAACTGTGCAATTTTATAACATGGACCGCATTAAAATTTACATTTTTCTCGTGTCACAAAGCTGAAAGCCTATTTAAAACTCCTTCATAGGTATTAATCACGCCTTTTTCATTACTATTCATAACTTGAAGCTTTTTTAATACATAAACTTTTTGCTCAATGCTCCTTAATTCACTGCTAGCCTAGTACTTTTTAAATATATGCAACTATTAAATAACAGTAATCCTAGTGTAGCAGCTGCTCTTAAGCAGGTGAAAAATTGGAAAAAGAAAATGAATATTGAAATTTAATGAATTATTGATGTTCGTATCGACATGATTTAAACTATTTCTGTGATGTGCTGGTAAGATGCAGTAAATCGGTTTATTAATGGAATCCCTTTTACCTTGGTTATCCTTCCTTACATAGGTGTATATGAGAACCATGGGAAACCTCAAATGTGTTTGAAGGGCTGATTTTTTTAATTTTTATACATAGTGATGGCTTCCCCAGTTGATCTTTGTTTTTCATCAAATATATCAATGAAAAAAGGTAACGAAGATTTGTTGCTAGACTCCGGTAATTAGTATAGTCAAGCAGCTAGCTAAAACGTTGTTGTGTTTCACGCAGTTCCATTAAGTCTGAATTTACTAAATCAAACGCAGTGGAATAATAACGTATATTTTGCATTAAGTTACTATTTCATCACGTATGTTTTCTATTTACGGTGGAACAAATCAATTTGCTATAGATTTCTATTTAAACAGTTTAAATTTCCAATCTGAAGTTTTAACCCTAACCTTGTTAACTTACTTCGATATTAAGGTTCTACACTGGAAGCCTAGTAGACTCCAAATCTGGAGTTTTTATCCTATATATTTTATATCATTTTAACTAATTTAAATAATTTTCTTATGTACCCTGGCTACAGTAGTAGGCCGAAATTCCTTGAAGTAGGCAGTAACACACTTTGAGTATAACCATACTTTCATATCATCAAAATAAATTGGCAAGATTTGTATTTGACCACTTTTAGTGACATGTTACAAAGCAAGAATACAGCTTTTTCTAAACAGAAATCATATTTGTTGTATAAAGTAAATAATATTTTGAAATAGGAAATAGTTATTGAATAGTTTCAAAATAGAACAAGAAAAAAATCTGAGTGGATACTACAAGAAGTTAGACAAAGGCATACAATGATTTCATTTGTCTTGTAGTTATCATAAAAAAAACCTCACTTCATGGATCTGGTAGTTTACAGTCTCTTGCAGGATAAGAAATAAAATTAAAATTGTGTAAACATAAAAATATCTATATATAGTGCTATCAGTTAGTATGGCTTTATTCTGTAACAACTTTGTTATGATAACGGTTGTTACCACTTTATTAGTTTAGCTAGATCATTTAAAAAGCAGGTAGTTGATGTTTGGTTGAAAATGAACTGGATCAAGTTGTTCTGTATCCTAATCCAATTTATTACTCCACAACATATTATATTAAAACACCTTGGTATTCTATTATCACTTACCATATACATCTATCAGGAGAGATGTTAATATGTGTTTTAATTCTGTAAATCCCAAGACGTGGAATATGACATGATAGTTGCACTAAACGAACCCAGACAAAATTACATTAAATTGTACCATAATCTAATGCAACATTGAAAGCACCAGTTGCTATTTTCTATCTTTTACTTACCTAGGTAGAAGTCATCAAATAACAATAAGGCTCATCCACCTTTCATTTAAAATGCTATAAAAATCATTCATATTAAGAATAACTTCCTTACAAATTTAATTGTCCTTAGAAAGAACTAATCCTCCTCCAGTGGAGAAATTTAGAAAGGTGTCCTTAGGGTAAAAATTATTGATATTGATCAAACTATGGTTTTAAATGGTTTCTTCCTTTGGCAACCAAATCTCTCTTATCATATTTCTATTTATCTTTATATCTTTAAACAGCCACGGTATTTTTTGTATGTCAAAACAAGTATTTTCAGCTATCCCTAAATATGGCATTGATCACTCTCACTCCTTATTTGGTCTTTTTCTCGATAGTTGTTAAGAGATGGGTCCAGTTCAATGTTTACTATTTTGATGATTTTTATTTCGTTTATTCATGCGTGGCTTACATTAACACATTTCTGAGTGGGGGGAGGGGAGGGGTTTGGTCCTGCTGCTCCCCTGATAAAGATTTGATGCCGTAAGGGAAACTCAATAACCCCTGGTGATTTGCAATGGGGACTTGCGCTGGAGGCCGTCATAACCGTATGTATGATACTCTGACTAAATGAATTTACTCCTCTTGTACAAGCTCAATTTAATTTTCCCTATATTTACTTCTCAAGTTCCTTCTCAACCGTACAACTGAGCTAACAAAAAATGTGTTGGTTTGGAACAGTTAGCCTCTTTAAAAAAATCAGAAAACAAACTAAACTGTTAATTATCCTCTTTGCCCTGTGTGCTTTGTGCTAAACTAAAAGAAAATAGATTTATAGAAAAATCTGACAATAATGTCACCTTGAACGTATGGTATTGTGCTTTGTGATCTCTTTCTCAACAGCTACGTGTTTGTGACCTTCACATGAAAAATAATAATTTATATTCTGTTGCCGTTTTACTTGGATTACATTAAAAATGATATTGTGATTAATTATTGTCTTGCAAAGCCTCAATACAACATCGAATTGATAGTAGTTAATAACAAGACAGTAAATATAACACATATTTGTTCCTGTAAACAAATGACACAGGTTTTAATGCCATAAAATTGATTTTCCTCTCTTGAGGACAGGATTACATTCTGCAACGACACTAAGAAGTAATACTGAATCTGAGGCTTTAGAGCCACCTCTCAGGTATACTTTTAAATCTTGAAAGAAAACTATGCAGTTGTGATGAGTAGCAATCATATTTCATTAAATTTATCTGGAATTACTCTAGCTGAAATTTGCGTCGTATTTATTTTCGCTCAATGATAAATTTTTATGAATTACTTTCGGTTATCTAAAATGACAGACTTTTGCCTATTTGATAGAAACAAAAAAAAGTATAAAGATAATTATTTTATCCTTCTATTTCGTATTAAAAAATTATATGTATAAGTCCATTAAAAGAATATTACTTTTAAAGTCGTTAACATGCACGACTTATAATCGACGAATATTTGGTCGGGCTGACTTTAATTGGAGGATTCGTGTTCAACTTGACTTGTGTAAAAGTTTTCAAAGTGAGATTTTAGAATCCTGTACAGCAGTGGTTTCTAAATCAGCCATTTTGCACATAGAAGGATCAAAAAGTTACTGTGATGCTTTAAGAAGGCGATTACAGAAGTATTGTAGTGTAAGATAGTGTGATGAAGTGCTTATGATTTACAAACTACACATGATCAGACTTTCAACCATTTTACAATAAAAATAATATAAGCTATGAAGTTACGCTGTTACTAATCTGTCGGTTACCCAATGTAAAGTCTACTTCGGCAGAATAGGTCACAATTATACCAGTGAAGGTCCATCATCACATTACAGAGTTCATTTACGGAGAGTAGACAATACTAACTGTGCACAAATACTTTCTATCCAAGAGATTCTATAGCCTCCGTTTCCCCTTCCCCATAAATCAGGGGTACGGACAGTGCACTTGCAAATATTTTTCTCAGCTAGCGCCATTCATTTGTGTAAGTTCACAAGTACGGTAAGTAGTCAATGAATCATCCAACTTTGAATAAGCGTCTAAGATAAAGACAAAAAGAAGTTAATAACAGCTTAGCCACAACTAAACACAAAACCTCCAATAAGAGTCCCACTCCAATGGTAAAAAATTGGTCAATGCCAAAGGGTGGCTTATCCAAAAAGTACTGTATACTTCATCTTTGTAGTAAAAATGTAGCATATCAGAAACGTGGAATATGGTATAAAAGCAATAATGCAACATCCTACTTGTAAAATGGTACAAGAATATTTTACATCGAATATGACTAATTATCAACATCTTACCGGGGTTTCCCTTCTTAAATAAGGATTTATTGCCATAGAATGGGGCGAAACAGAAGCTATTTGTCGAAGGTGAAACACCGATTTGACACACAGCGTAGTTATAGACATGAATGTGGTAAAAGTGATTATTACTTCTACCATGTCTCAGGACATCTGTAATAACAGTATATATATGATATGACTGTAGATACATCCTGTAAAAAAATTCGTATATAATAATAGTCCATACTGATAGCTAGCTAAATGAAACAGTTTTACCACTTTTTTGTCCATGTTGTTTGAATGCTTCGATAATTTTCTTAAAATATACTTGTCGACAGATGCTAAAGCCGTTTGTAGGGATAGTCTACGTTTAAGACACATGAGAACATCATATTCTTGAAAGTTTGTTGTCAACGTGTTTAAAGAACGTCTAATAAGGTTAGTCAAAATGAAATCCGGATAATATTCAGTTTATTACCTAAACTTTGGTTCCGTTGCATCATCATCAAATTAACAGCTCACAAGTTTTTCTCTTTGGAAAAACACAAACGAAGCTGTGAAATCCTTGCTTTTATGTAATTATTTGAAAAGAAAACAGAACAGGAAAGCTAACGCTGGGATTCCCTACTTTCAATTGCTCAATTATCAGCACTTGAGGCGGAAAGTAGTTACCTTTTTATTGCATAAATAAGAAAAACTGGTTGACAAAGGACTTGTTACTTCCTGTCATTTTTGATAGCGAAAGCAAAGCCACACAACCTAGGAAAACATGTTATATAGCCGACATTAAAAATTCACTGAGACCATAACTTTATGTCAAGAATAATAGGCTAGAAGTCTGCTATGCAGAAGAACAAGTGTCCGCACGTCTTTGGGAATCTGAAATCATAAAACATTTGGACAAGCCAAATTTTGGTGATAGTGAAACATTGCTGATATGTCCTGTTTGCTAAATTCAAGACAGAAAAGTGTTGGAACAGATGCTTTTTGCTTGCTCTTAATAATGGATACAAAGAGCTCCATATACAACTATTAAAGACCATTTTAATGAAAAAATTTTCCAAAGAGAAATATTCTTGGTGGGATGAAGTTTGGTGAAGCTTTTGCTATGAAAGAGAGCCATCTTGAATTTATTGCCCTTTTTTAAAGGACATTTCTAAGATAATTGAAATTCACTGTGTCATTAATGTCAGCAAGAGATTTTTTAAACATTTGAGATCCTGATACCTCAAAATGCTGCGGATTCTACTAGCATCTCCATTTGTGGATCCATCACCTCATGACATCATCAGAAGGAACCACATTCACTGTTTTGGCGCCTAATCCTCTACAGTATTGGATGTGTCAGAGCCCCTCCAATAATGGAGGTGTCCTTCGGCTTTTCTTGCAGAAAATATCCTAAGTAATCAATGCGGAGAATCACAGAATGTTTTAATCAAATTCATAAAACTTAAGAAACGATTACTAAATCACCGAATAATTGGAAAGCTGTTTCATGGTAATGAAATTGAATTTGAGCAACTTTTACTTCATACCGAGGTGTGCTGGTTGTTCCAAGAAATATGACTGGCTTGTGTCTACGGCCCATAGAGGAATTTTTAAGTGGTATTGTTTCCTTCTCCCAAAAACCACCATCGCCAAATTGTGTTGCAATGCCACTTATCTGAGTAATATGTTTTTGTTCATGAATTAAGGAGATACAAACATGCAAGGGCATAGAATGACCCGTATTTAAGTCAAAGATATAATTAGTACATTCATCATATAGTTATTAGTCCACCAAAAGTAATATCGGTGGACTAAAATTATTTTTACAATTTTCTGGGATAGGTGAAATAAACTCCTCAGTAACTGCCGACAACATTCTTGTGTATATCAGACATAGGCTGAAGCTCAAGGGAAAAAATGCAGTTTTGATGTAATGAATTACTAATCTCGTCATACTTTACTGGATTAGTAACTCCTTTAAAGCAAGTCATGAAAATATTCAGAGTGAAGTTCAAGATCAGTTTATTGATCTCAAGAATAACACTTTGACGAAGTTGCTATCTGCATATCGTGCATATGGGAAACCATAGGTTGCGCAATGAGATAAGCACCTAAAGTTTTAAGCCGATGTAAAACTACTTGTATTGGCCTTTTCTGCATCATATCCTTCAAAAACAACGGTTTTAGTTCCGTTTTGCTGCTACTAACTAAACAGATAATTGCCTCTGTGTACCATAAAAAGGGGACCTAGTCTTCAGCTAGCATACACAAATTCCGATATTCTTGATACTTTATGTTCGTATCAGGCTCATCTATCACACCAAAGGCCGAAACATTATTTGCTTTTACCTCATCATTTGTTGTAAAGAGTGATTTTAAAAGAAACCAACTTTTTCTGTTGGTTATTGCTATTTTTATCGTTGTTTCTTGAAATAGTTTAATTTTACTAACTTCGATTTTAAAAGAAGTGACATACTCGAAAGAGGGGCAAAAATTTGCTACATAGAATTTAAGGAGGTGATGGCGAAAAAATGTTTGGAAACCAATGCCTTATAAATTCAACTTATGGAGGGATCTAAAGCCTGAAATAATAAAGGCATGTTATTTGGTACTGATATCTTCTTTTATGATTTTTATGTATGTACTGTCTACTTTGGTACACTGACCTTTGACAATATCAAGGAATGGATTTATTTAAAACTAGAAAGAACGATTCAATATTAAATGAACGCAGTCTGTTTTTGGAAGACTCCGTAATGTTGTTTGTGGTCTTGTTGATGTCCATGTAAATTTAACACATTCATGTAGGAGGAACGAAAGATGGTGGTAAAGCGCATGCAAGAGTGAAAGAAGAAACGCCTGAAGCCAGATTAATAAGTAATCTCCTTCATCACGTACAAAACCCCAAAGAGTGCCATAACACTTACTTATAAACTTTCATTCAGAATTTTCCTTTGCATAGAATGTACTGTAAAATTTATTAGTTTTTAACAACTGCAATAGAACCGCGAAAGATTTTAGTGTCCATCTTTGAAAAATATTCTGAAAGTAAAGGTGCTCACAGTGTTACCCCGAACTTCAAATTTTGTGAAGATATCATGGATGACACAGACAGAATAAAACTAATAAGACAAGGAACTAAAAGGAAATTCTTAATTTCTTCCAGATCAAAGTTATGTTTTTTGTTGTTGTTGTGTAGTTGTTAATTATGTATGAATATGGAACATGAGAGATTTAGTTTCATAAAAATTTTTAAGGTAAGAACTGTATTTTTTATTATGTTATCCCTTTGTCTATTTAATTTGCTATGTGTTTATGTGCCCACCTGTTGGCCTATTCATCCATCCACCAATCTGTCTGTATATCTATCTATCTATCTATCTATCTATCTATCTATCTATCTATCTATCTATCTATCCATCTATCTGTCTATATATCTATATACCTATCTATCTATCTATCTATCTATCCATCTATCTACCTATCAACCTATTCGTCCATTTATCTATCTACCTACCTATCCCCTATTAACTTTTTTAAAAGAAAAAACTCCAGAAAATCGGAAAATGTTTGAAATTTTATATTTTTACAATTTCTTTATTTCAAGAGACAATCTTTGCTATAATTAAAAAAATTATATGTTCACACCTCTTTGATGGAAACCATTTCTTTCTTGACTTTGCTTTGTCTTAATTATTGAAAAAAAATTAGAAAAATTTAATACCGTTTACTTTTTAATTGTTCTTGAGCTCTTTAAACCACTATCTGGTTATCGGCCAATTTAGAATCCAGATGTTGAGTTTCATTTTTAGAATAACAGCAACAGAAGTCAAAGAAATCCGACCGATTCTTGAAATCAATTGGCCCCAAAGGAGTTTCCCACCAAGATGTATTGTTAAGTTCCATCACAAATCCTTGTGAATTAGTCTTTGCCGGGCTGAAGGCCTTTATGTACTGGACAAAGGCGGTTAATGGACAATAGTTCGAAGAGAAAGAATTAAGGGAAAATTTAACAAGCCGAAGTTGTTCCAAATATAGCTATACTTTGGAAAAGCTAAATTTTATTTGTGATTTTAAGGGAACTAGTTCAAATTAAGGCAAAAAACTTGTCCCTTTTTAGTGCACTCGCTGCGGAGTTCTGTAAAGAGGCATCATGGGCTTAAAGTTGTATAGTCAAACCAAGCAACACTTTTGAAATTGTGTTGGAGCCAGAAAGGAAATTTTAATAGAAATTGGAGCATTTTGAAAAATGAATAGCATTTACGAAGACCGACCGGTAGGATCATCAATTAGACTTCAGAAGTTACTTATTTAACAAAGGCAATATAAAAGAACTTAATTTCTGTGTAGTAATGAATCAAGAGACGGGATAAGAAAATTGTCACGCTTTTCCAAAACATGAAGCATCGCACTTATCACTTCCGTCAATAGAAAATTCAGCTGGTTAGATGTACCCTTTTAAGATTAGTGAAAAGGGCATTTTTCTCTTTAAAAATTCTGAACTTTATAAACTCAGAGAAAGCCATAGAATGAAGAGCTTCATCATGTTTTGAGTCGTAAACTTTCGACTCAAGACATGATAAAGCTCTTACGTATATTATGCTCTTTGTTTATTCAGTTTCATACCCTTTGAATAAGGGACTAAATCTTAGGTTATCTTGCAGTCTGACAAAATGACATAGCACAAAACACGAAAGGTGCAATTCACAAATCAAGGTGTCTTTCACATCTCAAAAAAAAAAAAGAAAAGAAAAACTTAAATAGCTATTGACAGAAAAAAAACATTCACCGACTTCCTGCGTACCTGATCAACTGGAAAATTTCATTGCAACTTGAAAAAGTATTGGGGAAAACCTATCAAGAATTGTTTTGGCAAAGCTGGTATTTTAGAAGAGAAGATTACCAAGGTAATGCCTTCCCAGATTTATCGTTTAAGGGTCAATCATTTAAAGAAATAAGTGAACAGCTAAATATATTATCAGACTTCTCTTATGCAGTTGCCACTACTGCAACGTCGGAAAATCATACTCCACTTAATGTTACTATCACTAAAGTGCAAGGCTCTACACAAAAAGATGTCCATTAAACATAATTGTGGCGAAAGTGATAAAAAAGACCTGGAGCAGAGCAAGCGAAAGTTACACAGTTTTGTGTCCCACCCTATAGTTCAAAGTACCAAATCCTATAATACCGTTAAAGAACTGATATCAGAGCAATTATATACTCACTTGTTGAAAACGGAACCTTTGATTAAACTAAACGTACGTAGTTTGCAAAAAAATTAAATACAATAATATAACAGTTAACGTGTTTCGTAGGAGCTTTATTTCAGGTAACCACTCCATTCACATGGCAGCCAAAACTCACAAATCAAATTCAGCTTTATTACACATTATTTGTTCTGTCCCAATTTTTAATAAACTTTGCCCTAATTTGTAATTCCTGTTCCAGTTGTTATAACAAGTTTCCTTTGTGACTGTTACATGTACCGGAATTCTACGATATAGAAATAGACGTGTCAATCACCGGTTATTGCAATATAACTGACTTCGTCTGTTTTACATTAGTATAGTCCCTGGTCAAGGAATTTGGTCGGTACTTATGCTTTTGTTACTTTTTCTCCGCTTTTGACTTTCTGGAGGGCTGTGAGCTGTGTGCTTATGTTGATGAGAACAGTGCCGGTCTTGTGAACCACCCTTCCTGTACCTCTCACATTAAATGTTGAATCTGCTGGTTATCCTAGTTTAGCTTACTTTCGACCAAAAATAAATGACATAACAACTGCTACTCTTAATGTTGTTGTAAAATCACGAACTGTGAATCAAAGTAATGGTAGAACTAACAGTGACTTCAAATAAAAATAAATAATTAAAAGGAGTTACTAGAAAAAGAATATGAAAAGTGTAGTGGATAGTTCAGAGAGGCTAGAAGATAATTTTGATTAATTTCATAACCATTTTGTGTAATTGCCTACTTGAACTGCATTAGTAATACTGCAATCTGTATAATAATATCTCTCATATTATTAGAGGCAAAATTTTGTATTTCATAATATTTTGTTATATCACAAGTACTATACCGATATTGAATTGTGATACATGTGTAATATTAATTTTTATAATAAAAATTTGCGTGTTTTGCATGGTGATTCTAGTCATTACGAGTTTCTAGATCACATCATTAACATTAAAATATCTGTTTTTCAGTAAATTCTCACGCTCGAACTACCCCTTTAACACCCCTAATTTGTAATAAAAGAGCTTCTCAGTTTTAAAAAAAACGTTCGAATTTGCAATTTTTTTATGATATCTAAATATTTTATTTTACTAAATTAATACTAAATTTTCTAAAAATCTTCGTCGGCGTCGTCAAAAGCGTACCCTATTCAGAGCATGGCTTCTTCAACAACACTATGAATGTCATTTCTTTTTACTGTAAGTCTTGTTGCAAACTTTATGGAACCAAATGCTTCTGTAATGGCATATTGCCATTTGTGTCTGCGTCTTCCTCTTCGTCTTTTCCCAGACAAATAGGACTGAAGCACCTTCCTCTCCAAACCATCATGTCTCATGATATGACCAAGGTATACTAATTGCTATTTTTTCTCATATCTCAAAAGCCAATCATTTGGGATATTTAGCTCATTACGAATGCTTTCATTTCTTCTACCCAAAGGAACTTTAAGAATTCTGCGGTAGCATGTGTTTTTGTAAGCTGCAATTTCTTTTCATCAGCCCTTCATAAAATTCAAGTCTCGCAGACATAAGTCGCCATGGGACAACTGCAGGTTCTAAGGATTCCAAGCTTTATAACTTTGTCTTGACCCTGTCATAACTTTTTTATGTCCTGAAGTGCTTTTACTCCTATGGATAAACGACTTCTATTTCTTTGCTGTTGTCACCATTCTTTCTTATTTTCGCACCAATATAATCAAAATGTTCGACTTCTTTAAGTGGTAATCCATCAAATTGTATATTGTCACACTTGACCCCGATGGTTATAAATATGGCCATCACTTCCTTCTTATTTGCATTCATCTTCAAACCATGTGCCTCACTGTGATTTTTGACTAATTTTACGTAAATATTTAAACCAGGTATTGACTTTGACATTACTGTTGCATTGTTTACATAATGCATGTCACCCATGGAGCATCCACCAAACGCTAAACAAATCAAACTTTTGCGTACCGCTATCTTCCATTAGTTTTTGCGTATTGTTTTCACTGTAGATATTAAAAAGAGCTAGGGAGAATATTATACTCATATGTAAGTTCTCTGGGTCACGACATGACGTGATTTAGTAAAATAACAAAGTTGTGTAATTAAACTAGACTTAAGAGCACTGTAAAAAACGTGATGGTGCCGAACTGATTATTTTTATCTAGAAAGTAAATATTGCCTGTCTAATTCAAGTGTTGAGCAAATATGTATGTGGACTTAGATTAATCGTTGTATATTAGAATATATTGCCAAGTTGAATTTCGGTCATGTCTGTGTATTCAAGAACTGATTTTTCATAATGTATGGCAGTCAAAAGGGAAATTTTGTAGAAGAGACAGTGAAAAAAGAGAGATTAGGTCTTTTTGTTTTTTGAGTCGATAATCGTAATGTTATTTGCGCTTGGTGAGCACAGCTACCAAACGACGAGGAATTTTATCCAAATCAAAGGAGTATTGGAAAGGAATTACTTTTGACAGAGAGTATGCATCCCTGGAGAACGCCTTTCTTAGTGGCGAACCAATGTGTTGCCCTGCAATCTAATTTGACAGTAGGCTGTTGGTCTTGGTACTGCGCTTTGATTAGTTTTATAACATCGGCTTGGAAGCCCATTCTTAACATAATATGCCATAGTTGATTACATCTTGCATTATTAAGAGCTTTTAAATATTCTACAAAGCATATATACAGCTCTTGCTCCATTTCTAAACACTTATTTATCAGCATCTGAATGTTAAAGATGTGGTCTTTTGTGCTCCGGTGCTTAATTTAATCTGCCTGAGCTATAAAAACCTCCTCCTTTGACCTTTTTATCATTCTGTCCAACTGAGTTTTTAACATTACTTCATTTGCATGACAGATTAAAGATCTTGTCCTTTGAGTTTCACACAGCAGCAGGTCCATCTTTTTAGGTACTGGCGCAAACAGTGTTTTCTACCAAGTAATATGCCATTCACCAGTACTCCAGATCTTTACACAAAGTTCATGCATCAGGTCGATGGCTACTTCTCCTCCTGACAGAAGTATTTCTGTTGGAATTTCGTCACACCTTGAACATTTTCCTCCTTTTAGCTCTTTCATTGGTTGTTCAACGTCTGTTCGAAGTCAGGGCAACATTTCTACTTCATTTGATAAAATTGTTTTCTCACCAGCATTCAGAGTTTCGGGAAGATTGTCCTTATATAATTTACTAAAATAGTCTTTTAAGCGTTTTAGAATTTCATCCGCTTCCTTAAGGGTTTTTCCTTCTTTGTACTTGATAACCCTCAGTCTTGGTATAAATTCTCTTGTAATTTTTTAAATCTCCGTGTTCATTGGTTTGGTATTACCAGCTTTGTGATGTGATTTAATAATGTTGCACCTTTTTAGTAGACGATTTGTTTCATCTCTTTTGCATGCTGTGCCGAACTGTATCTGTGGCCCTGCAATACTCAACACTAGCAAAAGAGATACTTCCAGACTTCATAGTTCTCCTTTCTTCTATGAGTTTTAAGGTTTCGCTTATCATCCACCTGAACTTTTTGTTTTCTTTTTTGGCAAACGTGCTTTTGCAGCTGTAAGGTTTATTTCTTTTGTTTGTTTGTTCCCCAATCTCATTTGGTAACGTCTCTTCAGAAACTGTCCCTAGCATCTCAAGTCTGTTTAGAACTTCTACGTGTACCAATTTGGAATTTGAGTGACGTCAAATCTAGCTACTGGTACAGCGTTCTTTTATTCTTTACTGAACGCCAGAAGTTCATAAATAGCAGTTGATGGTCTGGACCATAGCCAGCCTCATGACCCATGAGAATGACTCGCTGGTATAATATCTAGAACTTGTGGAACACTTTCATAAAGCTACTCAATATCTTCATCTGTTGCTCTACTTGTTGGAGGATATACTTACACAATCGTCGTGTTTTTTGGTCGACCTTGTAATCTTAATATCAGTACTCAATCACTCACAGGATTAGTTTCCAGAAATCAACTTAAAACAGATTCTGTTAGGTAAACTCTAACACCGCCTTTCCCTGATATTCCTCCACCTGAGAAAACTAAAGTACCTCCTTCGCCTATCAGAAAGTGTCCCTCGCCTGCCAACCTGTGTTCACAATCCCCATAGTACTGATGTTATAATTTTGTCTTTTATTTATGACTATATTAAATTTTCCTGTGTTTATGCTAAAAACGGATAGAATGTTGGGGAATATTGAACTAAAGTATAAGTAGCGCTTTATTATTAGGAAAAAATCAGTTTTTCATAAGCATTGACAAATCTTGTTTTGACCTCTCCACTTCATGGTCAATGAATGGGTAACACATTGACCAGGAAATATTCTGAACTCCTGACCCTCTTTCAAAAATCACTGTTTCGTCAGAATTAAGTGCCTTAGTAGAACAGCTAGCGAGAAAACAATTGTACAGTCAATTATGTGACATCAAAGATCACATTACAAAACAGTTCAGAATGAAAGATACAACTGTCTGTTGCTCTTTCACCCTGCTCTTTTTTGTCTTTGAAAGAAAAGAATGGTTGGAAAATGACGATGTTGTTGATCAACAGTTGGAGGACTTTTTTTGTTGGTCTTTGGCAATTTCGTTTCCAGTCTTCTGATTCTGTTGTTGTAAAATGGCATTGAGATGGCGATGTATTTCTCTTGTTGTCACCGATAAACTGTGCCGGAGATTTAGTTCACGGTAAGCATGTGCATTTTTATATCTAGTCATCTTATAATGTTGCTTAGCATAGGTTTGCATATCAGTAATGGTCGGTGGCTTATGAGAAATATTATAAGCACGCGTCAAGGTGTTACATGGCCTCAATTTGCTTGCGTTTACTCTTTGTTTTGTCTTCTTTTTGTAAGCTAGGACATATATTTTGAGAGGAAATATTTCTGCTTTTATGGTTTTCCCATTCTAGTACGTTACTGGGGTGTTACTATGCGAACACCGATAAGCATACTGCATTGTACTTTCTGAAAGTATGAGAACAAAGGATCAGAACAGTAAACAAGTTCGACTGAATTTGTCTTTCTTTAAGTTGTACCTGCTGTTATTGTTGAAATGTAGTTTTTTGTCGATGTACTTACATATTCTTGTCTATACCAAGCATGCAGAAGTAACGCCTAACCCAATGATTTTATGCGCGAGAAGCCCAATTTGTTATAGGGACCAACTGGGGTCGGTATTATCGCTATTCTATTGTGAGAAATACTGTTTACTAAACATAACTACTTTTCGTTTGTGTAAAAAGACTGAGAAGGAGAGGGAATTTCGCATGTATCTTTTCTTGGCATCAGCGAAGTAGATGGGCAGCATACTGCTGAAAAATTGCAGTGTTCTTGGAGCTGATAAAAGCTAACTGGGAGCTTAATGGGAAAATATGAGTTTGCACCTAAGACAACCCCTTCAATCAGGCAGCTGCAGGAAGGCTGACTGAATGCTGTGAAGACTTGCCCTACTTTGTCCATAGCCTCCAATAAGACGTGAATGCTGGGTTTACAAGAAATGAAATACCCCTGAAGACCATGCTTTGTGCACGAAATACCAGCTTGAGGACTGGCAAGGTGCAGTCTTTCTCTAATGGGCAGTTGAAGTGCTCTTTAGCCGTGGTTGCCAATCACCTGGAGTTGGTGTCTCGATTTTGACACTGGACCCCATTTCCTCCTGTTGGCATTTTCCTCCTGGAGAAATGGATAGAGCAAGTTATTGATGTCAAACGAGTGGATGACCAAGTCATGTTGCAGGAGTTAGTGCTTGGTGAGACAGTACTGACAGCAGTATCAGTTTATGCTCCTCAATGTGGTTTGAGTGAAGAGGTCAAAGACAAGTTCTATGATAAGTTGATTGGAACAATTGGAAAGTTGAATGAAAAAGAAGTTATCATGATTGTAGGGGATCTAAATGGTCATGTGGGAAAGACTACATCAGGTTTCGAAGGGAGCCACAATGGAAACCGGTATGGTGAACAAAATGCAGAAGGCTAAAGGCTTTTAGAATTTGGTTTGGTGATGGATATGGTTGTGACCAGCACAGCATTCAAAAAAGGGACATTCATGTGGTAACATTTGAGACTCAAGTGGACCATATTTTGATGAGGAAGAAGGACAGAAAGTATGTGCATGATGTGCAATTGATTGCAGGTGAAGAAATTGTGATCCAGCATAACTCAGTTGTTTGTGATTTGAAGGTGAAGAAATTGCAGGAATTGAAAAGGAAGTTTACTTCAAGATGAAATATCTGGAAATTGCATGACAGGCAAGTAAGAGCTTGTTGAGGACAAAGTGAATGAAATTGTGAGTGCACACCCAACTAAAGCCAATGTCAAAGAGCAGTGGAAACAGATGAAATATGCCATGTTGACAGCTGCAGAGCAAGCCTGTGGATGTACCAAAGGGCATGCACATCATAGAGTGACATGATGGTGGAATGAGTCAGTTGATAGTTGTGTAAAAGAAAAGAGAAAGTTATGGAAGCTATGGAAATGTGGCACTGTTGTAAAAGAAAGGTATATGGAAGCCAAGAAAGCTGCTAAGGGAGTTGCTAAGAGAACAATCTGCAAAGCCAAAATTGATGCTGAAAAGGCCAGGTTTCCAATGATAATTCAAAGGGATGACCAAAGAAATGAGGTGTTCAGAATTGCTCACCAAATGAGAAGGACCAATCATGACATTGTGGGAGAGATATGTATAAGAAAGTATGATGTAGAAGTGGAAACAAATGAAGCAGATTTGAAGACTGCCCAGAAAAGCCATTATGAGAGGCTGCTGAACACTGAGTTTTCATGGGACAGAGATGTTTTGAGAGATACTGAAACAGTGTTAGGACCACCAATTCTGGTCATGAAAGAAGTGGTGAGAGAGGCTATCAAGAAAATGAAAAATGGTAATGTGGTAATGAATGGAGATGTTGAAAGCTTCAAGTGAAAGAGGAATACAGGTGGTAACTGATTTGGCAAATCAGATAATTAATGAGGGCACAATACCAGAGGAGTTGGAACTTATCACCATTGTGAATTGTTACAAAGGAAAAGGAGAAGTGTCAGGCAGAGGAAATTATAGGGGATAAAAGTTAATGGATTAAGTTTTCAAAGTTATTGGAAGGGTCATTGAAAAACAATCTGGAATGAAATAGACATTGACAACATGCAATTTGGTTTCATGTCTGGATGAGGAACAACTGATGCCATTTTCATTCTGAGACAGTTGCAGGAAAAGTATCTGGGCAAGAAAAAGAACATCTTCTTTGTCATAGTTTATTTGGAAAAGGCATTTGACAGAGTTCTAAGAGATGCAGTCTGGTGGACTTTGAGGAAATTGGAAGCAAGTGAGTGGTTGGTAAAAGTGGTACAGGAATTCAAGGAATCATGTGAGAATCAACGGCTCTTTTACCAATAGTTTCAATCGGAGTTGCTGTACATCAGGGATCTGTACTGAGCCCATTACTTTTTACCTGCATCCTGGAGGCATTGTCAATGGAATTCCACAGTGGATGTCCAAAGGAAATGATTTATGCTGATGACTGGGTTTTGGCAAGTGATACTGTTGAAGGACATATGGAAAAGCTGAAAATGTGGGAAATGGGTATGGAAAGCAAAGGCTTAAGAGTTAACTTGGTAAAAACTAAGGTGATGGTCAGCCGCTCTGATTTTGGTAAGCCTAAAGCAAAGGAAAATTTTCTATGCTTGATTTTTTGTGTTACTTGCAAGCATTGGGTGCACAAAAAGTGCAGCGGGATAAAAGCAAGGTTGTCAGAAAACTCCCCTTTTAACTGCAAAAAGTGTGTGAGCAGAGATCTAAGCACCAATCATGAGATTCCAAATGTGCATCTTCCTGATGAAGAGATTGAAGTGGTGGAGACATTATGTTACCTTGGTGACACCATAAATGCCAGTGAAAGGGCAAATGCAAGTGTGACTGCAAAGGTGAGGAGTGGATGGAGTAAGTTCCATGAACTATCTTTTTCAACCAAAGGCAGAGTCTACCAGGCATGTGTACAGAGTATTATGATGTATGGCAGCAAAAGATGGCCAGTGAAAGCTGAAGATCTGAGCTGCATGGAAAGAAGGACCCTGAAGGACAAGCTGAGTTCCATGGATCTCAGGAAAAGATTAAAGTTGGATAGCATCAGTGAGTGCATGCAGAAAAGAAAGCTTTGTTGGTTTGGTCATGTGGAGAAAAAAGATGGTGGTGTTTATGTGAAGTAGTGCATATCAATGAAAGTTAAAGGTGCTGTTATGAAAAGCAGACCAAAGAAAACATGGGAGCAAGTAATCAAATCAGATTTAAAACAGAAAGGTGTCAATAAAGATCTAGTAAAGGTCAGACTGGCCTGGAAGTCCATTTTATTGAACCATCCAACACATGCCAGCATGTAAAATGGGTGTGAAACTGAAGAAGATGATGATGATCATGATGATGATGATGAAATAAAGAGTTTTATAAAAGAGTTGAACAAACTGGCTGGTTTCTTTAGAGAATTGACTTTGGCATCATCACCATTGGAGTTTGTGCAAGAGCATCTCAAGGTAGAGATGAGTTTAGCAGTTATATTAAAGAGCCTCCATTACATCCAAAATGTAATTGTCTACAGTGGTAGATGCATAGTGAGAATATATTTCTTAAAGTTGGGAGCATTGCACAAAGGTATCTGTCTGCCCCTTTGACATCAGCACCATTTGAAACTGCAGCTCTGCAACTGGAAACGTCATTATAAAGAAATGGTTCAGTATGCTGCCCAGGATATTATATTTTTAGTTTTTCTGAACAAAAGCCTTTCAGAAATTTGATTTGATCAGAAATGTTACATATAGTTAGAATAATTGTAATATAATTGGAAATACTTTTATCACATAAACTATTTTTGTAATCATGTTGCAGCTACAATTTTAGCAAACTATTCAGAATATTTGATGTCATTCCCTTGTCACACTCAATTTGCCATGCTTCTGCCAAAATGACCAAATATTCTCCAAAATCAGGAAACAAGTATTTGAGTAGTTACTATAAACGCTGTCTGAAATGGACAGCTCTACCTAGTAACTGCAAATGACTTTTGAGACACTTAACTACTGTTGTGATTTGGATGCCACTTATGCTTCTTCCAAGCCTTGTGTACAGGAAAAAGAGAAATAAGGCAATAGGTTTTGTTCTGATTGTATGAGAATATAGCAGTTCCACTGGGGAACTGCTATATTCTTTTTTTGAGCAATATTGGTTGTTCATGGATTACTTAAGAAAAGGAGAGCTTTGAAAAGTTCTCCACATGTGCTGCTTTTTACTTGTGCTGTCTATTTTTGTATGGTGCAGCCTTTTACAGCATACATTTTTCTGGTGACCAGTTTTCTTTTTTGTAATAGCCATAATGAGCATGATGATTTTATACCAGTTTAAACTGGGGAATAATAAATGACACTTAAACTTGTATTTCAGGCCTTGTTTGTTTGACAATATTTTTTCTCCCAACACATGAATTTATTCTTTTGGACCTGGTTAACACACTTGGCCTTCTTTGTTGTTGCTGTCTTTCAGCTGTTCCATCAGGAGTCACCATAGCAGATTATACGCCTCCATTTAACCCCATCATCAACATCCTTACTTCTCACTCCTATTGCACTCATGACCTCTTCAATTGACATGCTTGAGCATTAGTCCACAATACTCTCTATTTACCCACTATATCAGCAGCTACTGTTTCAATATCCACTGGTAGAAAAATTAAAGGCTGTACATCATCTTCTGTAATAGTTTGTATTTATTGTACCTAACAACCATTGTTTATCTCTCTTCAAAATATGTTTTTATGCTCTCGTTTTGTAGGTTATCAGAGGTTGGTAGATTTGAGACACCTAAAACACAAGGAAAGTACGATTCAGGCCAGGTAGGTTGCCTTGTGCTGGAACAAGGGTTGAGCATATTAATCTTTATAAATGTCAATTATTTTAGGCTTTATTTGTTGGGGTTTTTCGTACTCTCCTTAAAACAGCCAAATATCTACAAAATTAGCTAGCCAGGTGTATTTTAAGTGTATTTCTGTTAATGAAAAGAAAGGTTTATGAAAGTTGTTTAGAAATCCTGAAGGGAAGGCCATTTTTAAGTTGGGTTATAGGATGGGATGGCCAGTTTATTAGAAGAAGATGCAGAGTTTTCTTTTGTAACTGTACAAATATATGTAGTTTTGCTGCCATTTGAATTAAATTTAATTTGATACACTGTGCCTTATTCAATAAAAAAATCTTGGTAATATTCAGTTGTGTTTAATTGTCATTCAATGTGGTTACTTTTTTTCAGATATTGAGAGATGCCATGTGGTATTGTTTTGAACAGCCTTGTTTTGCACAACCCAATGAAAAAACTATTTATAGAAGAAGTATTCATTTTCAAAATTACTAAAAATACAGTGGAATCCCGCTATAACGAACCCCGCTTATAACGAACTTCCCGCTATTACGAACTAAAAGTCCGGTCCCTTGGATTCTGGCAATTATTTATTTATTTACTAATATTTATACAGGATAAAGTACATACTACTCAAAATACTCCCTGTATAACGAACCCTCAGTATAACGAACTTTCGTTATTACGAACCAAATTTCTGGTCCCTTCATCACAAAGACCCCCTGCACAACGAACTTTTGAGAAAACTAACCGTGATCGCGTGTGTTTAAAACAGATAGAAAACATACGTTAACCTTAATCTGTCAGTCTAATTAAAGTGTAAAGGTGTTATGATGTGGCCAGGCATGTGTTGTGTCTCTGTTATGTCTGGTCGACTGTACTGTACTAACTGATGTGAAAAGAGAAAAAGACAATAATATCCGGCAATACTGAATCATTTCATCAAAGATTCTTTTTTAATGTATCAATGAATCTAATCTGTCCCTCAAATTGTAGCACACACGGAACTTGCATACCCTCGCCGTCTCCAAGGTTCACTGGTTTCCCTGAAAGTCGTACAGAGCACTTGACATAGGCATCACTCCTTAAAAAATAGAAAATTGTTTTTGCAAAACGTCCGTTACAGCCTTTGTTTCAAATGTCCAACAACTCTGGCATCTTTTAATACACAAACAGCATATTTATCCGTTGGGTTGTCTGGTTGTCTTTGAGTTTCCAAAATTTCATTCACAGTCGGGGTCCATAAACTTCTGTAAGCATGGTAACCTTAAACATAAGAATCAACTTCCCAATTTTTTGTTATGACGATGGGCAAATCAACATCAAAG
>RDPX01000245.1:1035108-1073845 GCA_003991215.1 Morbakka virulenta
AACTGTTTTCGGAAAGCTGGCATTTGCACAGAAAGCCAACAGCAAAGTTTAAATGATTCTGATGACCCATTTCAAGAGCTAGCCAGTGAAATTGAGGAGCTAAGAGCGCGAAATGAGGGTTCAGTACCACCAGAAATGACAGCAGCCAATTACATAGACACGGGCGATGAATTGTTAACTTTTGAAGCAGGTCAGCTTACCAACGAAGAGATCATAGCCACGGTGTCTAATTTAGATGAAGAAAGTGAAGAAGAGTGTGACGTGATTGAAGAAGTTGTTGTACAACCGCCAACGAAGAGTGAAGTTGTTCAGGGTCTAGAAGTGCTTCAAACATCTAGTCTTTTTTGTGATGAAATGGGGGATGAAATGCGAAAAAAAAATCAATTCCTTTTCAAGGTTGTACTATTTAGCCACGAGTAATAAAAAACAACAGAAATGTATCACTGACCTTTTAAAATATAACAGTCAACAAGAGTATTGATCGTCCATGTTATAATTCATCACAGAACATTTTTTGAGTGAAAAACCTATTTCTTTTGATTTTCTATTTTCTATCTATTAGAGCGACAGCGCTTATCATCCTATAGGCCATTTCTCGAACAATTCAGTGCGCCACCTAAGTGTTTATACTGAGGGGAGGGTCCAAAAAGCATTCTGGGCCATTTTCCCTTAAAATTCTTCATAAAAAATTTCCTTTCTGTATAACGAACTCCCGCTATTACGAACTATTTTCTCGGTCCCTTGAAAGTTCGTTATAGCGGGATTCCGCTGTATTACACTAATGTCATCAATATATCTTTGGAAGCAGGCTTGAAAAAGGTATCTGTTACTTCTTGCAACTTGTAACTAATGGTTCAACTAAAGAATGAGGACTCTGCTTGTGTGCTTTAATGGTCATTGAATCCATTCCATATGACCCATTCAGGTAACAAAGTAAGGGACAGGCAGGGCTTCATTTTGTCAGTCTAAACTAACTTTGCAATAAAAGGGAGATCAATCTAACCCGCTATCATTAAGTCATCAATATAATTCAAGACCTTTGCTCTTAGGTTTTAAATCTTGCCAGAATACTTTTGCCTGAGGTATTTGGTCATGGTGATGTAAACCTCTGATCAATGAGAATTTATACATATTTTATAACAGTCTGATTTTACATATCTCATTGTTATTAGCATGCCTACAGGTTATCTAGAGGAAATGAAAGGAAGTGTTGTAAATCCTTATTTAAGATCCTCATTTGATTCTGTTTAAACAAAATAAATAAACTGTTTACCGCCTCATTAATCTGGCAAGTCATTCATACAGACAAGGCTTTTGTTTTCCCTGCAATGAAAATGAGTTTAACATTTCTTAAAATAGTTTTTTATTTCCATTAATTCACCAATCAGGATATGTTTGAATAGTGTTTTTACCTAAAAATTATATTTTTCTTTGGTTTGGTCGAACAGATAATTTTATATGTATATATATATATATATATATATATATATATATATATATAACAAAAAATATAATTACATATAATATATATACATATATAATTATATATATTGTTAGTGGAGAAATCTTTATTCTGGTACCAGGTAAGGTATGGAGCTGTGTGTGTGCCCTTGACCATTGGCTTTGAAGATTAATAGAGATCAAATGTGTATCAATGGTTAAAGGAGATACAGGTAGTTTATGTAAATTTATTTAAGGCCTTTGATCTGGTATTTAGTATGTTTGTATACTTGTAGATGTTTACACATAAATGAATGTGTGTGAATATAGTGGGTTTTTTTAAAGTGGAAAACTTGATTTTTTGTTGCAAGTAAAATTTTCTGACCTAAAGTGTTTCACTGCATTGTAAGGGCCAAACATTATTGACAAGTTTGAACTAACTTTGAAATACCGTTGCAAACCAGTTATTAAATTTAGCCTGTAATTGTGACTCAGCAATTGCCAATATTTTAATGCCTCATCTTAGGCAAGAGAAACTTCTTGCCTAAAGGCCCTTGCAATGCCTGCCATGGATTAAGGTATCTGCCTATATGTTGCCCCCCCCCCATTACTTCCCACTTTTGCACACAGGAACTCAAGTTCTTTATTAGAATTCTAGAAGTTTCATCAGGACTAAAATAATGCCTGGCATTAGACTTGATGATCTCACATTATTGTCATTTGACATTCATGGAATAGGGATTATGTACTTCCTTAGATATCAACATAAGGTTTACGCCATACTAGAACCATTTCCTTTTTCAGGGGTTCATTTTCTATTTATAAACTGGCTTGATTGGTTTTGTGATGTTAAATTACTCTTGTGGTCATAAATGGTAATTTATTTTTTTCATGTAGCTGTTCCTGCACAGGGTATTTGGCTACCGTGGTGTTGTTCTTTTTCCATGGGTTGCTAAGTTGTATGATCGTGATAAGCAAGCAAAACAATCTGATGAAAGGTTAGTACAATTTGATTAAATACAAATGCATCTGGACTTGTATACACTGTAAATGTAGTTTTTAATTGTGATCCACATCAAACTTTGGAACTTCTTCAAAACTTTTTTTACATTTTTGGTGGAAGTACTTCATCTAAATATACAGCACATGAATTGATATTATTGTTATCGTGCAGCTCTAGCTCTTTACGCCGGAATGTTAAGATTGCGAAGGGGATTGTTAATGTCACTTTTGAAATACGTCACTTGTTTCAGCACAATGTGTGGCATTTTTAAATCACCAAGAAACATATCAGCGATAAGTTGCTTTCTGTTTCTTTTTCCCTTCGAGGCAATAGTTCTTGTCATTGCAATTCTTAACCTCAAAGCTGAGAATATCAACCATTGGTTTCTGGAAAGTGGAAAGCTAAGTTACGCTTACTACTTCATGTTACAATTAAATTGTAGACTCAAAAAGTATTGGATATATCAGCTTCTCCCAGGGCTTTCATGTGCCCATTCGACATAGAATCTCAATTGGGACTGTCGCAATGGTCGTGGTGAGTTTCTCAGCGTTTCCTAGTTCTTTCTTTTGTTTCGTGTATTAGAATTGGCATGGAAATTTAGAATTTCAATATTTATTCGATTATTCGTTACATCTTGTTAGAACAGGTTTCTCGGCACCGAAACAATATCCTTGATTTCCCTTCCGATGCATGAACATTCCGATCCTGACAACTTTCTGTCTTGGAAGGAAAGTCGTTCAGTGGTATCCCCAGTAGTATATGTGTAATTGTGTAGTTTTGATGAACAGTCTTACGACAGGGAAATGGGAAAAAATGACATTCCTAAATTAAGGTATGTTTGCAAAATGCTTTAAGATTATGGCTTCTATAGCTCAGTTGGTAGAGCATCTGCTATGAAAGCCATAGGCACTAGCTCGAACTGAGTTCAGCCCACATGTTTTCACTTTTCCGTAATTTCGAATAATCCCCATCAGTATTATTTTCATGACATTCAGCGTTTAATCGAGTAGCCCGTTGGTAGCCAAAACGTTTTTAGTAACGTATAAGGTAAGCTATCCATTTGACTTTTTCCCGAAGAAAAAAAATACAGTCTTGGTGTAATTGGAAGCAGGTAACACTTACGGGTTTTTTGCGTTTTTTCTGTGGCATTTTTGAAATAATAAACAGGGGCGGGTCTGTTGCTGATCGAAGGAGGGGTCCTTTTTTTTTAAAAGAGCCTACTTTCGCGGAGAAACGCAACAGATAATTTACAAAAGAGTATAAGTAAAAAGATAAAGAGTGCAGTAGCACATGCACACAATAAAAAAATTAAATCAAAGGAAAAACTCAATTTTACAAGCTCTTGTATTTTAATAGTGTTAAATTTCAGATCCACTTCCATGAAAAGCACACCAACAATTCAAATAACACAAACCTAATCAGTAATCAATATGTCAGAGATCATCACTTGGCTTATCATTGAAATACTGTCACAACAGAAACTGCACTTAATACTTGTAGATCTGATCACAAACAAATAAATAAATACATCATCAGAGAACGGACATTAGAGAACAAGATAACGTGTTTTGGCAGTTAGATTGCTTTTTACTGAGCGGTTTTGTACTTAATATATTCGTGTCAAAACGAACACACTTCTTTTTTTCAGCCAGCCAGCTAGCCTGGGGGTTTCTGGAAACGCCGGAAACTCCCTTTCTAATTCGCCTCTCCTAAAGACTGTACATTGTTTTATTAGGTCGTCATGTCACTTTTTGCTTCGTGAAATTATATTCGGTTTCTAAGCTTACCATTATGTTTATCTTTTGTAGTGTGTTTAGAGTCGTATTACTTAGGGCACGTTGCGGTTACCGCTATGTATATTTTTTGACACAGCCTACCCAGTCTTCATTACTGCTACACACACAGTTTTGAAAACTTGCTGCCACTTCCCGTCTGTGACAAACCATAACTAGAGCAATTTAGAAAGGTGGGTTAACGCAGAGAGTTTAAGGACTTTGGTATTTTTAATATAAAGGGAGTTGATAGAATATGAGATCATCCACTGATCACAAAGAGAAAATTACCTGATATTCGTTTTTACAAAGGCATTGATAGTGAGTGCCCTTGAGGGAAATTGTGATTTTGAAATAGTAAGTTGTCTCACTATCATCATTTGACTACTTTTGCATGAATACGATACCTAACAAAACTAGAGCGGGTATCAAATTAGAGCCATGTTTCCCGTAATTTTTGTTGTTACCTTGGTAACAAGATTAGACATTAAATGATGCTGTACTAACATGTACTTTCGCATGGTATTCTTATTCTTGTAGCCCACATGAAAAGGAAGAAAAGCTATCCCAACCGGACTTAAGCTCAGAAGACCTGCCGCAAAGTCCTGGCAAAGAATTGAAAGGGGATTTATCGACATATTATCAAGCCTTGATAGACCAGAGGGATTGCCCTTATATAGTAAGTAATTTTATTGTTGTAACTTTTAATCGTCTGCTTCGATTAATGTAGACTGTCTAGTTCATAAATCATTTGTTTATTTGGTATTTTTCGCACGTAAAAGTTATGTACATTTTATTAGTACATGGGTTTTTCAGTAGGGTTGAGGCTCAAGGTTTAAATTTCTGACATATTGTATATTATTGCCACTGACTTAATGAAAATGTAATTGTATTTTTGAAATTATCTTATTATGAATTTATCTAATTATCTTATTATGTTAGTAGAATCAAGTATCATTTAAGTATTAATAACTTTTCATAAACACTTTCTTTTTTTAAAACTTGCAGAGAGCACAACCTGAGGCCGTCACCTTCCTCGGAAGCCCGAAAGATACCTCGCTCTATGCCATACCTGGTAAATTTAACAGTGCTTGAATAATAAGTAACGATCCTATGTATCTATTCAATATATTACTTACTTCTTTTGAAGGTTTTACTTGTTAATGTAGAATAAATAATTACTGACGGGAGGCCAAAGCTAGGAATCATCTGGTGCTTTACCAATGTTTAGATTAACACAAGGACAAGCCACAAATACCAGTTAGTCTTTCAAATGATAAATCCTCCACAAGTTCCAAGGTAAGATATATTAAACCATTGGATATCAGGTGCTAAAAGTCTTTTGAACACTGCGAATCACAAAACCCAGTAATTGTCATGGTTTCCTTCTGAAATAGAGACATAATGATAAAACAATTGACTTTGAAACGTCATTTTTAATTGATAACTAATTTTAGTCCCACTGTTATTTGCGCTGCCACTTCTGTCATAACCTACCAACATTGTCAGTCGAGGAATGAGTGTAGTTAAGTCGATTGACCTTTAAATGATTTTGGTGGTGAACGCATACACAGAGGGTAGTTTCTTGTTGTAAGCCGCCTAATGCATGAGCCTGTTAATATAACTACAGCTTGGAATTGTACTTACTGGATTTCCTATTTTAGTCCATACCTTTCCACTGCATTCAAAGGCAAATCAACATAATTTGAAATTTTTGAAAACTGGACAACTCAGTAAACTTACATTTTGTTTTGACCTTTAAACTTTTGGAGCTTTTTGTTGAGTTTTTTTCTAAAACCGAATTTTTTAGTAAATAATGGTATAACATATGTAAAGGATTTGCAATTATAAAAAAGTGAAAAATATGTTTGCACCGAATGAGATTATTATTATTTTCACAATTACTCTGCCCTCCAAGATCAGTTGGTCTGACCTTGGAAGTCGTCGTTTTATGGGAGGCTCAGGACTATATGCGTGATTGGAATATGATGTCCAATGACAGGGATTCGGGGGAAAAACATTACGCTTAAGTGAAATATATTGTTGTATAAAGTGATCTGGTAAAAGGACAAGGACCGATAGATCAGGTGTTAGAGCACGTGGTCATGATACACATAGGCACTGGTTCGAATCCAGTTCGATGCAAGCATATTTTTCACTCTTCTATAATAAATGAATAAGACATATATATATATATATTACATATCCATTTACATAATAGCGATATATTTGTAAATCTGCTTTATAGCTTAACAATGCTACGAATTGCTAAGAATATTTGTTGAAAATAGTTTCCAGTAAGTGGCCACAGTAGGTATGAAAATAAAAGAACTTTAACCTGGCAGTGAGGCTTTTAGATAAGTGCTTGGTATGTGAGATTTTTAGTACTCAGGACCACTGCAGCGGTTACAAAAAGATTTGTAATTAAAATTTTGAGTTTTGAGAACGACTGTCATAAACTTCACAGCCACTTTAAATAAGAAAAAATGCTACAGTTGCTTTGAATATGATGTCGTTATGGTATTTCCATGAAGAGGTGAGTGCACAAGGAGGAGAGAACAAAGGTACCACCAAAGCAACATTCCACCAGGTCGCATGGCTGCTTGGTCGCTATTGGTTAAAATTTGTTAAATTTAGAAAGCCAGACGAAGCTGCACATAGATATATAGGGCCAAATAGTCTCAGTTCCATTGTCTTTAACGGTTTAAGCACATTTTATTAATATGTCATATTTTGACCCGATGACTGTTTGTGGACGGTTCCATTTATTACGTTCGCACTGAGGGGGGAGAGGATTATCCTTAAAAGGAAACAAAATCGAACAGGAGGGAAGTGGGGTTCACAAGGTGAGAACGTTCACATTAAAAAATATTTGCTTACAGTTTTCACAAAATAGTGACTACGAAAGACAGGTATGCCGGTGTAATTATTCTTATCTGCTTTTACAGATTTATTGTTTGTTTATACGGAATTACTTTCGGTTGTATATGGCTTGTATCTAATTATAATTGCTTTCATTTCTCACAATATCCTGGCGTCAATTTTTTACTTTTCGAATTTAAGCATGCAAGTTTCTATAAAAGAAGAATCAGTGACATAATTTTAAAGTTATTTTTCGAAATGGCAACTACCAACGGCAGTCAAAAAAAGAATAACGTACGTTCGCACGGGCGTGTACTTGCCTGCGAACAGGGGGGGGGGGGGCGAAAAATGGCCAATTTCATGCGAAAGAAAGAAATAGATGGACCCTTGACAGATATTCGGAGGTTTTCAGTTAAAATGTAAATTATTAAGCATTTTACTTGTAACAATTTCTCCACAGGACTTGATTATGTATCTCACGAAGATGTACTGCCATACACAACTAGTGATGATCAGCCCATTCAACACGAATTGTTTGACAGATTTTTGATTGCAGATGCAGACAGAGGTAAGTGGATTCATTTGTTGCTATCATTTCAATGTTTATTAAATTTCCAGCTAAGTAAGACTAAAATTTAAAAGTCATGTCAACGACATGCTTCTTATTAGATTTTCCTCATTGCGTAATGTGCAGTCGCAGCCTCGGGGGAGGGGATAAAAGGCGAGAGACAGAAAGAGACAGAGACAGACTGACAGACTAAGGAACTCAAAGGGAAGGAAACACAGAGAAACTCCCAGCCCTGTTTCTACTTTTGTATGTGTATGAGAGAGATAGAGAGATGCACACATAGGTAGATACTTGCAAACATACATACTTACATACTTATGTACATACTAACATACATATATATATAGATAGATATATAGATAGATAGATATACATATACATATAAATACATACATACATACATACATACATACATACATACATACATACATACATACATACATACATACATACATACATACATACATACATACATACATACATACATACATACATACATAAATATATACATGGTGATTGCTCCGTCTTCTCAGACGAGTGCCATTCCTTCATTTCTTTCTTCTACCTGCTCTTTCCACCCATGTAGTCTTAAATGACTCTTGAGAACTGCAAGCGACCTGCACAATTTGTGACAGACACGGCATTCCAAGTGGTCCATCGGGTTGGCAACAGTGAGATATTCATCTCCGTGAATCCAGAGGTGTCGCTTGAGTCCACCAGACGGTTTGCATATTTTTGGGTAGGATGGACATGAGTAAATAGAAGATTCAGAAGTAGCAGCAGTATAGGGCACAAAAGAAATTTTCCTGGGACTAGTGGTCCGATGAGATTTTTGTTGATTCACCAGTCCAGCCTCAGACAACAGAAACCCATTACTCACTTTACAAGGCCAAAGAAGGTCACAATCAACTGGCAAAAGTTCGTGCTCCCTGCAGATTCTCCTCAGTTTAGAAACTCTGCTCTCCTCTGCAACTTAGCAGCTTGAAAGATTAAACCTCACTAATGCGCACAATCAATAGTTAATGCCTCCCAACTGTCTTCAGCAATCTCCCTATGCTTCAGGTTCTCCTTAGCATTGTTCTTGAACCTTTTTTCGTGGCTTACACTGACGTCTTTTACCAGATGACATTTCACCGTAGAGCCGCTGCTTAGGGAGCCTGAAGTCGTCAATTCGTATCAAGTGGTCAACCCAGCGCATCTGGCTCCTCATCATCGTTGACGATATGTTTACAATGTTTGCTTTGAACAAGACAGTAGTATCGGGGGTACGACTCTCCCACTTGATTTCAAGAAAGTGCCTGAGACAATGATGGTGAAATCTCTCAAGCAGCTTGATTTGTGACTGATACAAAGTCCATGTCTCTGAGGCATCTGCTTGACAACTTCAAGCCTTTTATCATTAGCTAAGATGTCAAGTTCCACATAAAGCTCATCAGGCACAGGGGTATATATTTCCATGGTTTTAAAAATGCTGATTGTCAAATAAAAACGAACACATACATGAGCAAAGCGATCCATGAGAAACTTTAATTCTCCAGCAGAATGAGCAACAAGATCGACATCATCAGCATACAGGAGCGCCCTAAAACTTGCACGTTCAAGAGTCTTGGCTTGTAATCTTCCCAAGTCGAATACTTTTCCAGTTGTTCTAAATCTGGAATATACTTATGTGTCACAGTCATGAAAAGCATACCACAGGATCGCAGTCAAATACAGTGAAATAGAGTTGGGGCAAGAGTAACTCCCTGCTTCACTCCATTGACAATAGTAATTTCTTCTGACAGTTGACCATTACAATTTACACGAGGTTACATGGAATGATGTAACTGTCTTATTTTATCAACAAATTTAGTCGTGCAGCCTTGGTTAAGTCTACTTGAATACTTGACAGAGAGGGGGAAATTGGTCTTTACATTTGCCAATGATCATGTCGACAGTTCCACGCCCAGCACGAAAACCAGACTGGGACTCAGGAATAACCTCCTTGCAAACACATATCCACAACAGTATCATCCAAAGCAGAAGGATTGTAAAAGAGATACTGGAAATTCTCAAACCAGCGCCCCATTATTTTATCAGGGGTCTTAAGTAAGGTGGTTTTATCCTTTGCCAAACGTGGTGTGATCAAGGAAGGTCTTGTACCAATAGCCTGGTGTAACAGGTCGAAGAACATTTTCCTGTTTGAAGATGAAGAGCTGAGAATTTTTTTTGTGGGCTCTTTTCATTAAGGAGGGCATTCACTTCATAGCAGTTATCACTAAACCAGTCCTGATGCTTGGTCACTCTCATTCGCAGAGTGTCAGCCCCGTTTTCAAAGATAATGTCTTTTAATCTTTCCCAATAACAACATGGGAAATCTGTTTGGTCAGAAGTTGTTCACAAAGCATCTCTATAAGTGATATTCTTTAACTTTGAAACATCAGTGCGTTTTGGTGCCTTGACCCCATTGAAGCGAATTGTATGGCGAATATAAATTTTGACTTTAGCCCGAACCATTAGATGATCTGTGCCACACTCTGCTCCACACATTGTCTTGACCTTTCAAAAATCCCTAAAGTCACTGGGCCTTCAGACTAAAGTCAAGTAGGTGGCCATGCTTAGAATGAGGATGGAACCAAGTCGCCTTGTGCTTCTCCTTTTGGTAAAAGAAGGTGTTGGTAATGACCAGATTGAGGTTAGTGTAGAACTGGAGCAGCAGTAAACCATTTGAGCTGATGTTACCAATCCCATGAAGTCCCAACGGCTTCTATGTTTCACTGTCAGCCAACACGAGCATTGAAGTCACCAAGGTTAACTGCATTTTCACCTTCCGGAATGTTAGTAACAAGTGTCATTCAGGGCAGGATAGAAAGACGTGTATTCTTCACTACAAAACCTACGCCAGCTTTACGTCTCTCTTTCTCTAATTTACCAGACCAGAATATGCTGTAACCTGACTCAGGCTCTTGTAACTTTTTCTTCTCCAGCAAAGCGAGTTTCAGATAGAGCAGCAATGGCCACATTATACCTTGCCAGTTCATTAGCTAAGATAGCAGTTTTACGCCCAGATCGTTTTCCATTGTCTAGTAGTGTTCTCACATTCCAGCAGCAGAGCTGAAGTAGGATTTTTTTGATATATAATCTACCTGTATTTCTGTTCCTGTAAATAAGGACAGCCATCAGTTGCAGGGAACTGACCAGCAGATAAAGGGAGCTTTGTTTAGGAAACATTTTCTAGCCCCCTCACAGTTTTGTGTAAACAGTGCTATCCTGGAAAGGCTGCTCAGCCACAGGAGGCTCCACCGAAATAAACACTTGTCTTGGGTGGTTTGAAAAGCGATGTTAGGATAAGCCCCATGCCACCTGTGTGCAGAATTATGACCACATGTTTCCAGCCTGTCAAGCCTACACACGTCGCCACTCCTCCATCGCCACAAGACTTTGAAACAGATTGATGTTGAGGTCTGAAGGAATGTCTGTACAATCTTTTTACAGTGACAAAACTTTTTACAAAAGCAGAATCACTCTCTCGGCATCAATTGCCTGGTTCCAGCAACAAGCAAGACTAGATAGCTGGCCAAATTTCAACTGCAGTTTTTTTATCAGAGTATACCAACCAAAGCTAACGAGCTTCGCCAACCCTGAGCAAACTGGTTTTAAGTCGCCAGTAACTCACCAGTAACTCGCCTTTCACACCTGCTCCTGTTAGTTTGAAACATTTCCGCCACGAGAAGGCCAGGAGCTGGATTTGGTTGACAGAGACTAATTGGGACACTGCCATTTGGGGCATTTTGTAGACTACAGATTGTTCACATCTTAACTCACCCCGGCGATAGCAACCTTGGAAACCATACATACATACATACATACATACATACATATACATACATGCATACATACATACATACATACATACATACATACATACATACATACATACATACATACATACATACATACGCGACTTAGAATCCACCACCGCTTTTTTTTATTAATGGTTTACGTGAAACCCTCTTTTTCTGGGGTCGTGAGATTCCATCCATTGACTTCAATATTCACCATACTCAATTAGCAATCGAATCAATGCCCCACGTTGTAACAGGACCATCCAGTGGGTGTCTACTTGGTGGTCGTTTTTACTGGATATATTACCATAATGTATTACCGTTATTACCATTATTATCATTATTCACTTTGTAGCTTTATTCTTTTCGAACGAAATGGTTAGAAGAAATGTCACTTATAAAATTGGAACATTTCTTAGTTGCTCGTTGTAGTTTCATCTAAAAGAATGTCAACTGTAGTATTTTTTATATGCGTTCGAGTTTGCCAGTACATTCGTTCGGATGCGAGCAAACATATTGTTTAAGACGGAATGGGTAGAAGAAGAGAATTATAGTTTTGAGACGGTCAATAAAATAGTAATAAACGAATTAGTATTTTGGGGGGTTTGTGAATATGGGTCTGGACTACACGTAAAGCATACTTAATTTGTCTTTCAAGAAACCACTCGTGTTCCCCTGCCAGAGTTAAAGTTTTGTTGCATGCACTGTGCATATAGCGTGTTTCTTTTTCAACTAACTGGATTTCGTAATTGTTTACAATTTAGTACCACCTTTCACTGCCAGTGAAGCTTTACGGCTATGGCACGAAAAGAACCATAGATGGTTGGAACTATCAGACGTCCATCGCGAAACGACGGAGAACATTCGTGTCACTGTCATTCCATTTTACATGGGCTCCAGGGTTTGTAGTTTTCTGTTTGCATTAGTAGATGGCAGCCGATTTTGATAAATTTCTATGCTAAAGGAAATAATGAACATTTAATGAAGGCATTACGTTCACATAGATAGTGATTATTTTACATTGTTTTCGGCATCCATATCAGTTACATATTACAGGTAAAAAGCTTGTTCTGAGGTTTAATTGAATGATTTTAATTAGTATGAGTACAACATGAATCACGCCTAGGAGCAGCTGTATAATTTAATAAGTAGATATTCGTGATACGAAGCTTTAATGTTTCTGATTTATGGATAGATTTCTTATTTAAACACCCGTGTAATACAAAAAAAATTGTATTGACGAATTAGGAAGATTCTGTTTGATTTGTAAGTGAATGTGAATAATTAAGATGCCCACCTTCTGGGTAGCGGTGGTTTAGCTTTCTTGGCATCTGCAAGTGCCCTAGATTCAAGAAAACGTTGGTGTATTAATGAGTATGCTTTCAGATAAGTTTTTTCTCGAGGCCAGAGTCCAGATAGTGTGTCATTTGTTTAGCTCTTTGAAGGTTATGTATTTTGGGGAAAATAACAGCACAAGTGAAAGGACAATTTAAAGAAATAATATAATGATGCTATACTTTTTCTGTAAAATCGACTTCAACTAATAAATATACATTTGGCGGGCATATATCGGAGGATTTGCTACGGGAGTTTTTTTACATTTGAAATTTGATGGTTTTTAATCTCCGTGGCTCATACTCTTGGTTGCTTGTGAGATGAATTTGATGGTGAGTCATAACAGAATCACACTTAGTACTTTGAAACCCTTCTGGATATTTTCGTCGTTATTTACCCATTAACACTAATCCTTTCAATTTCGTAGTTGCTTTTTAGATTAAACATGTCGTAGGTAAACACGCATTATTGTGTCACTCATCTTGTGATTCAAATTGATTTGTGGCTAAGCTATTGTAACAAGAAAAAAAAAGTTATAGAAAAAAGTTATAAAACCGAGCTTTTTGCACTGAGCGTGTTGATTAACTTATTAAAGCTACATATATCATTTGTCATCATGTAAGGCAACAGCCAGGTTGGCGCACATTATTACTTGATTCAGGTACACCAGACAACTAATGACTTGTTTTTTTCAGAAGTGATAAATGTATTTCTTAATGTTGTTTCCTTTGTTTAGAATATTCAGCAAACACAGAGTTTTTGGGTAAGAATTATTAGTGCATGTCGTTTTTAACGTCATTATTAACGTCTTACTTGAGATGAGATTGTTCATCCCATTATGTGTTCCTTGAATGGTTTCTGACTCCATTTTGTGTATGTTAGTTGACATGTTTTTCAAAACCAAAATTACTGTTTTATCGAACTGCCTCTGCGGCTAGAATGAACGCCAATTTTCGTGTTAGTATTACCCACAGCGCAATGCTTGATGCAGTATAAAGCTTGTGTGAAAGGTTTTTCAAGAGCTAAAACATTAACCAGATTTGCTTTCAGGTCTTGTTCAAATATTTTTTGACTCCGTAATGCTTGGCAACCAACAGCATTAGACTTACCGAAAAATGTGATTAGATCAAGATTAGTTAGACAGACTCCTCGAAACTATATAGTTTGTACATAAAATTTTCGAGAACTTTTGCAAGAAACGACGTTTTAATATTATTCGAATTAAATGTATTTACATTTTTGTGTCTGTACGACCCCTACTTCCAGTAGATTTTCTCGGACACAGTGTTTTTAAGAAAATGATATTTTAACTCATTAACTGGTCATACTGGACGTTTAAAGATAATTTCCTATTGTTATTAGGTTGTTCATATCAAGATCAATTAATTGTACTCCTGTTAACATTTCTAATTGGGACAATTGAAAAAGCTGGTTGCAGTGGCAACAAATGGCTAGCCTAAGTTAACCAGTTGCATTCAGTCAAAAACACATTTTTAATTGCAATATGACTAAAATTATTTGTAGCAAAAAATTTTTAAATCAAGCTCCAGTGAAGTTTTTTTTTACAAACGGTTGGAAAAGCGGAGTTTTAAGAAGGTAGAAATAAAATACTGCAAAGCCTTTTTCTGGCTTTATATTGCCATTCAACTTTGGATATCTAATTCGTTTATGGTTAGGAAATGTACTATTAATATCGGAGTGGACTTGATAGCGCATAGAAAATTGCGCATAGAAAATACTGACTTTTTAGAGTGCCTTGAGCGTATTTCGAAATTTGTCAGCTTGCACCCCTAAAGATAACATGCTTATTTTATTTTGTTGGGTAGAAGGCTTTCCAAAAATAATAGTCGATGTAATTTTGATCAGAAATCAGATGTCCCAGGTTTTCGAATATCAAGCGACAAAACTTTTTATAGGTACTTATTGTAAATTTATCGTCTGTAGAGGCACGAGTTCCAGTAAACACATTTCAGTTTTGAAATATTTTTAATTTGGCTATAGATTCAGGCATCATTTTACCCTTGGGTACCCGCGTTTTGCGCACTTTTTGTATCATAAATGGTCGGAAGAGGAGGTGAGAGTATTTTAATGACAATTGCAGGTAACCTTAAACCAACTTTTGTATGTTTCTTTCCTAGTTCAAAGAGTTATTTGTTATGTTATATGTTGTTTTTTTAGTGGAGGTACAGCATTCGGCTGGAAAATTTAGGTGTTGATACTATTCAGCTTAGAGAACGACATTGGAGAATATTTAGCCTTTCAGGCACTTTAGAGACAGTTAGAGGAAGAGGTGTGGTTGGGCAGGAGCCTGTTTTGTCACCTAGGCAACCGGCATTTCAATACAGCAGTCACGTATCCCTTCAAGCACCCAGTGGTCATATGTGGTAATTTTAAATGGCTTTTTTTACTTAGTAATTGGTGCGAATAGCTACGCATTTATTATTTTACCCCGGATTCATTTTATATAAGACTTTTAAATGTAATGAACATGCCAGGGGTCGATTTTTTTCCATGCTAGAAAGACTAGATTGTCGAGTTAAAGGGCTTACACTATGTATAGCGAAAACGTTTTGAAATAGACTTAATTGGCAAGAGTTGGAAGTTAATGAACTTGTCCTGGTAAGGACGAAAACTCAGGTTAATTGGGGAAAGGGCGACATCAGTTTGGAAAGCAGCAGCAAAAGTATTGTTTTATATATAACGTACAGTACAGTACATTTTGATGAATTGTTGAGTCAATGTCCCTTGGCTCCAGAATCACCCCAAATATTGGCTATTATTCGAAATTTGCTCTGGAGTGCTAGAATTACCGCTGGAGTTCTTTAATATTCACAACCATGTTAATGATGTTAAATGCTGTACTCGATTTTACGATTAGTGTTTTCGTTATGACAGCATTTCGATTCTAACATGTAGTTGAATTTTGTATCAGATATTTTGTAAAAGACGTGTGGTATGTGGTCCAAGCTGTTTTTTACAGGAAGAAAGAATCTTTGGCACATACTACTCATGCTGTGACTGTTATGATGTGAGTAGAAAACTTTGGAAGCCCAGTGTATTGATGTTCTTTATCCAGTTTTAAACATTTATCACAACTTTTTGTGACCACACCCAGTTGCATAATGATTGGAAAAGTATAGATTGGAAAAAAAGTTTACAACTATTTCAAGACATTTTTGCCTGTGAAATCAATAGGCGATTGGCAGATATATCTACTGTATACTTTTTCAGCCATGTTTGAACTCTTTTTCATACCGACAACAAAAGCAGTCCCTTTAAATCATAGTAATTCTATACCTGTAGACAATTGCTTGAGTATTGATGCCAGTCTACTATAACAAAGAATAATTCCTTGCAGTAATACGCTTTAGTTGAATTCGTGTTACGTGCTGGAAGGAATTGCTTTTTGTTTAAAGGCATTGCCATTTTGGAGTAAAATTCTAATCAAAGGGTTTTTTCACATACGAACTCGAGACTAAATTTGCTAGTGTTTTGGTTTTTAACATTGTGGGACCTGTGTCTCTTTTAACCCCCTATACTGCAACCCTGATAAACAGATATGTACGGTATAAATATAGTGTCAGAATTTCAAATATGCTTCTAAAATTTTGCCATGTGAGCTAGTTGATCTGAGGATGTATCCCTGAACTTTGCAAAGACTTTTGTGTTCTTTGAATATAGCCGCCACATTATGAAAAACGTGCTGAAAATAATACTGACCTATCCCTCGATCTGGAGGCTAAAAAATTTTCAAATAAAAATGGAAAAAAGTTAACCTTTATATTTAAGAAAGTTAATTTTACTTTAGACTGATCTTCCGTGACTTGCACTGGCCCAGAGTATATTCCATGCTGGATCTGGTCCATTTTGCACAACCTGAAAATTTGTATGTAAAAATTGAGCTTTTCATTGAAATTTAAAAGTTGTTTGGGTTCCATTCTTATGTAATTCATTCTTAAATTGTTTATTTATTTTTTCTTATATTGTTATTTTTTGTGCTTGCAATGTTTTTTCATTTTGAATTGATGGCTTGATGTATATGCGATGTTCTTTGGTCTTTATACGAGGGACTGGAAACGTTAATTAGAATGTTCTAAGTGCATCATAAATGGTATTTCAGCCTTCTTTGCCTCAAATCGAAGGATATTTTTGAAAAGTCAAATGACACAGTTGTCGTTTTATGAAAACCTTTGAACATGGCCTCCCAGGTTTTTCATTGAATTGCTTGTGTTACAAATATAGGGTTGAAAATAAAGATAGTTTGGGACAAACCTTGATTGTATTTGAAATGGCTATTTACTTCGCCAAGACTGGGTGTTGCAATTTGAAAACGAATGTGGGTAAAGAGCGCATTGTTTGTTGGTAAAAAATTGAATCCTTTCGAGCCAATATTACACGTGGAAGTGCATAAGATAACTTCAACTTCGAAATAGACTGCCTTCAGTGGCTCTCCACTTCAGTTGTAGAACCCCTTGGGACGAGTTCTGAAGTCGCCCACTTCCATAATCTTGGTGTTCTCAATATATGTGATAAGTATTCCGTAGCACGGCCGCTTGGCGTCGAGCTTTCCAAACCTGAGTTCCTATTGGTGATCATGTGTGATTATGTAGTTTAAGTAGTTAACTCTTTTTGATTGATTTTCACAAGTCGATGTACTTATGTGTTTTTGGTTAACATATTATCACTGCCAATCTTTTCAGTCGAATGAATTTGTATATGGACATTTTGAGAGCCGCTGTTCTTGATGTTAATGTTTGTGAAGTGCCGATTTGTCACATGGATACATTTAAGAGCAACTTTCGTAACTTTAGCCATCAATAGCGCTATCCAGCATGGTTGGCTGCCATTCTGTTTATTCACGCATTTTGTTATTTGATAGGTTAAAAACAAAATTGAATCGTATAGGAACCCACTATTTTTATTGTGGTATTGCTAGTTAATTAAATCATATTGACGCAGTTTTTTAAAAGAATTATTGAAAATGGGAAGAGGAATTGTGCTGGTCGTATCTTGTACAAATAGTACTTACAAACTTAACTAGTTGAGAAAAGAAACATGTAAACATAATATTCGACATCGTGACCTCGTTAAGAACCACCATTAAAGCTCTTCTTCTTTCGAGTCAGTTCCGAAATTCAGAAGCAAGGAAAAGGAGGGTCGTATCGATGAAACGAGCAAGTAAAAATAAAACGAAGTGAATACCTTGGAATAGTGTTTTTTACATGTTGTAGAGTGAACCAACTCGTCCAATCATTGACCCAACATTGAATTTGGGTTATCAGGTTCCACGTGAAAAACCCAGAAAGGAATTGTTCCGGGAGCCACTCACATCACGAAAAAGATATTTGAATTCCTTGAAAAATTACAATATGGACATTGGAAGGGACTGGGAAGCTGACACAGAAAATAGCATAATGAAATCACAGCAATATCTCTTTTCCCCCGATAAATCTTTTTGTTCAGGCCATTCGTATTTCGCAACACCAGGAACATTGACAATTGTACTGATATAGCTGCTTTGATCAAGTCATTGAAACGAAAATTGAACATTTAAAGCAGCAGAATTAGAAAGTTGAAAACGTCTTCGAAAGGGACCGCATCATTTTTTTTTGAAAAATATTGAAACGGACTCAAAAAATCTACCCCGTTGTATATTGCATGTTTTGGATTTTAGATCACCTTTATATTCATAGTGAGACGTGAATAAAAAGGTGACCTCAGTGATCTGTATATACCTTAGATATATCTAGCTTTATCTTCAATGAGAAAGGATCATAAAAGATAAACTTTTATCTATTTGTATTTTTTTACGTCAGCCTGGAATTGCAAGGTTGGGTTGGGTTTCTTTACTGAAGTGCACTCTTACCTTACCGGCTTTGAAACGGGGAGGCACTTCCAAAGGTAACATTTTTATTGAATTCCATTATGGGCATTGTGGTTCTATGCTTCGGAACTTAGTAAGTTGTGTGAAAGTCTCGCTTTAGTTTCAACAATGGAATGTTTAACTATCCTTTTTTGTGTGTGATTTCCATTTAGGGGCACATATAAAATGGAAAGGCCCGATGGCTCGCTGTTTGATGTAAGGATTCCGCCATTTTCTTTAGAAAGCAAAGAGGAAGAACAACCGCCACTTGTTGGAGCATAACTGTTGAATTCCACTTTAGAGAATGAAATCGATGGGGCAGAATGAAAATGCAAGTGACGTTTAGAGTTCTGAGCTTGGGGAAACAAATCAGATACACTTGGAAGTAGTAAAAAATTGTTTTTTTAACTTTAAATTTTTCTTTCATACGTTGAGGATTGATCGTAGAAGACGCAGTGGCGGCGTATTTCTGAATAAAGTTGACTAATGTATAAATGATAATGTATTATACGATCTAATGCCGTTGCATACTGTGGCTTTCTTGTGTTGGTATGGTTTTGTACAAGTCTTCGTTTGTGGTCAGGTAGATAAAGCATTTATTTAAAACTTATGTACAACAGTGCGTTTTTAAAAATAACTTTTGAATCATTTTGCTAACTTAACTCTTGGTGATTCATTTCAATAATGGAATTGTCTCCTAATTAGTTAATCTTTATTATGGTAGCTGCTCATCCTTTCAGACCAGAAAATGGGATGCAGCAAACAAGATTGTGAAAAAAATTCAACGGAGAGGATTTAGAGTTATTATTTAGAATTATTTAGAGTAACTTGAGATGGTTGATATTAGATATTTCTGTCCCTGAAGAAAAGTCATCATTGCTTGGGAGCCTTAGCTTTATATTGTAATAAGCATAGATTCAGATGAGGGTGCCTAATGATAGGAACTTTTGGTAGAGAGTGGTGGTCACAAGAAAAGGAAATGTTTGCAAACAATCTGTTAAAAAACATGGTGCTGAGTCTCGTAGATCGACAATAAGGTTTTATGGGCTAGGGGTACATCTACTAATGTCAAATTGATATAATACTTGAGCAGGTATTAGATCCGAGGGTAAGAAACTATTAATATTATATCGAACTGAATCTTGCAACCGTCAGTTTCCATAGTCGACTTCACCCTCGACACATTAATACAGAGAATTAGAGGAACAGTTGGAAAGACATAACAAGATGCACTATAACAACAAACTAACAACAAAATAACAACACGTACATACAATTTCAAACGTTTAGCGATCTAAAGAACAGTGAATTAAACATTTTACAAATCTATCAATACGTTAGTGATATTTATTCGAATCTTAGTTACGCAAACTAAAAGAACCGAACTTATGCTGGCCCAGTGTAAACGGCAAAGGATGGCTCTAAACCAGGGGTGGGCAACCTCGCCGGATTCTGGCCCGCGAGGCCATAAAATTATATAATTTTTTGTTGGCAAACATAATTGTCTGGAGGTTGCAGATATTGAATGTATTGAATGAAACATATAACTTTGTCAAACTTGAGATTCAGAAAAAACTTTTTCGCTTGGATAACTGTGAGCCACACTTCAGTAGCCACACACCGGTGTGGTTTCACTCCATGTTCGCAGCGAGGACGGCAATACAGACAGCAAGGTTAATTTACATAATGTCTTTTGTTTTTTCTCTTTGTTTCTCTCTTTTATTATCACGTTTGGCCGGCGTGAAGAAAATTGTTGAAGGATCTGGCCCACTCTCTAGAAAGGTTGCCCATCCCTGTTCTGAACCCTAAATTCGGGATGCAGTATCACGTGCAATACGATATAAGCATAACCTAAATATGTTTATCTCTACGTAGCATTGAGCAAAGCTGCATCAGGGCCATGAAGTTAAATATCTGTAAGCACCTTCGAACACCTTGTTAAATATCCATGTAACTACTTAACTTTTAATAACTTATACGGGAAAATATTGAAAAACGTTTAAGCATCTGAGCTAGCCACCTAACTGTGCAGTTAAGAGTGCGTTTCAGTAACAACCGGTAATTTTTTTATGCTTGTTTTTTTTAATGCGTACTACTAGAGTGTAAAATCACGCATCAGAAAACAAATGGCTTAATTTCAAAATCGGATTTCGGAAAATTCGGTCGAAGCTTCACATTGACACTGACGTGTCGAAAACTGAAATTAAACAAAGTAAAAAAATGACTACTCATTACTGACCATTACTAATGATTACGCCTGTATGACAGTTGATATGTAATGGTACATTGGGTATTTAGAACACGTGCACATGCATCCTGTTCCAATCACTTGCTTAACCAGCTGAGCATCTTTTAGGCCGGTTGTAGTGAGCTCGGGTCATACTTGGATGCCGAGAGGGCTGGTACAGAAGGGTGGACCATTTGGGGCAACCTAGCTCTCGGGTGGAGACTGGAGTTAACTGGTAACCACTTAGACTGGACTGGGTCACCCTAACTATGCCTTTGTAGCCCCACCTATAAAATTAGCGCTGTTTTTTAAATAGTTTGTCACCATTTCGGACACATTTGACTTTGATACATGTACCTGTTCAATCCAAAATTTAAGCTTGAATACTCCTACCGACAATGAATATATTCTTAAAAAGTTGCTTGGAAAAGAATTTAGAATATTTGCATTCTAATAAATATTACTTAATCAAGCTTACTTGTGACATTTACCTTCTTTAGCTGCATTTTTAGCAATAATAATTGGTTAAAAAAGAGCAGAACTTTGTCATTTTATTCTAGTTTGTATCAGAATAAAAGTGCAAGTGTTTCGAAGGTCAAAAACCTCCTCAAACTCTTGGGACTTACAAAGAAAGTTGATTAAAACGGAATAGTATCTGTCAAGAGGAAATGCACTATCCCATGCATCATTCCATGAGAATATATTACGCTAAAAGCAGATAATCATCACTGCAACTTTCTCTTTCTACAAATTGATGCCTTGTCCGTCACATTGGATTTTGTCATAATATGACGGGTGGTTGAAGCAATGACAATCCCATACATCAGGTGGGGAGTTTTGTGGCCTTGCACCTTTCCTGCAAAGAATTGAAAACCCTTCATTCGAAGGGTTTACAATTCCTCAACTTAAAAGCAACCTCTTATGAAATAAATTAACCGAATTTAAAAAGTTATGTATTACGATTGATGCTACCTGATCAATACAATTTTTAGTAAAATTTAATTACACTTGCAATTACACACACAAATGACATTCTTCCTCATTTACCAAAAACGTAAGGACTTGTTCTGTGCGTACATGGTACGGGATATCACGTAACATTTAAATACCTTATGTACAGCAACTTAAACGATATATTTGTATTATAGACGTACCACACTCGGTTTGGTTTCATTCACCTATCCAATTCGAGTTATTTACAAGATAAAATTATTAAATAATAAGAAAAAGCCCAGTATGTACTGTTCTGGAAAAGCGCGCCAGTCGACTATCTCGTACATTCAAATTTAGAAAACTACCAATATAGGTGCATACGACTGAAATTCAATTTGCGAAAAAAAATTTAACGGAAAATTCGCTTACTCTAAATTCATAAATCTAGAAGATGGTCTGCAAAGTGTACAACTTACTGCTTCTGTAGGATTGAAGAGCATAGGGCATTCTCTTTGTCACTGCCTGCTGTCATTTACCTTTGTTAACTATTCAGGCTTAAGAGCAGTGTTTACAAATCTATATTTCCATAAATCCGTTGCCTCGTTTTGTGCTATGCGGGTAGTGTGAAAAATCCTTTTTATCTGTACCATAACATTATTCTTTTACAAAGAACAATGATCACCACAGATAAACACAATTATGGTGTCAAGAACATCGGGATCGTGATTCTCCCTTTATATTTTGTTTGCAAGCAACAAGTCGAGAGTTACTGTCAACGGTAGTGTGAAACGTACAATTGGCAGTTGGTAATGACATGTTATGGTTGTCCAGCCCTAATGTAGTCACCTCCTACAGGTGATAAACAATGCTAGCTTTTCTTTCTCCAACTGCGACTACTCATAACAACACTACTCAACGACAGCAGCGAAGTTTTATAGTGAAAATCATAAATTCTTTTACTGCCCTAATCTCTAATGGGCAATAGTGTACTTACAAAGCTTTATAACTATTGTCTTATCGAGTTAAAAAAGCACAAGCGTTAACAAAAAGGGTAACTAAAATATGAATATTATTACTATTAATACATGCTTATGCTACCCAATACTAAAAGAGTTCGATTTGTGCAATCCACCCTTCGCTTTACGGCAGCAATGGGTTTCACAACTTTCATCCGCATTTAAAAAGTTAAACTAAAGGAGCCATTCTAATAACAAAGTGACACAAAGAAATATCGCAATTACTAAAATGCTACTTACCACTGGCAGTGAAAAACGTATATTGCTTTCCAAGGTCCCATCTACGGGTCATAGCAATATAGCTAAGACGTTTACACAGTAAAGTTTCAGTTCAATATCCACTTTTAAAGCAAATCAAAATAACCAATCAGCGTTTTATAAAGAGAGCAAAGTTTATCTGCACTGGCAATAACCAAAAAGACCGATGATAAATGGTTTGCCTTCTTTAATGCCTCAAAACTCTTCAGCGTTTGACTAGCAGTATTCTCGGTAAAGTAGATACATAGCGCCAGTCGTTAATTCCTCTAACACCAATACTGTGAAACTCATGAGGGGTACGACCTGTTATCCTTTGCGGGTCATCTGACAAATTAATTTGGAAACAATTAAATAGCTACATTCGCATCATAAACAATCACCTATATTTAAGTTTTGAAAACCTTGTTTTGTCTCCAAGATTACGTTTTTTTCGTGGGTGTCCATGCACTGACCATGCAGAATGCAAATAACAAAGTTCCCGTTGATTAGGAGTTAAAAAACAACAAACAATGGCACGACGGAAACAAGATTTCTGCTGCAGAAAGATCCATACTTACAAGGATTGGTATATAAACAGGCACTTAAATCAAGGGATTGGATTGATGAGAGAAAGAAAGAGAGGGGGAGAGAGAGAGTAGAGGTAGGTAGGTAGGTAGATAGATAGTTAGATATAGATAGATAGATAGATAGATAGATAGATAGATAGATAGATAGATAGATAGATAGATAGATAGATAGATAGATAGATAAAACTTACAGTGGTTATACGAATCCCACTATAAGAAAAAAATGTCAATTTCTGTGGGATTTATATCTGAATAACAAAATTCAACACATATTAACCTGACAAATTTTATAGATACATATGTTCAAGAAGCAAATTACCACATACTGCTTCTTCAATACAATAACTCTGAATACATATGATACTCCAGTTTGAATTACTGATCCCGCTTTCTATCTTCTACATCTTGTTCAGCAATCTTAGTAAATGCTCCTCCCATCTGTATAACATTGATAATATTCTTTAACAGCGAAACTGGAGCCGACAAATAACAAAACAGTTTCCACAAACCCACACTGAATGGACCTAAAGCCACTGCGACGGAGAAAAAAAAATTCAAATCAAATTCTATGAACGAAAAACACAAAAATTAGGTGTATACAAATAAATAAAAATGCAAATGATGTTCTGCTCTTTTTTCATATGTCCTTGCCTACAAGTAGACTTACATCTAGTATTATCCCTTATCCCAATACTTTCTCAAATACAACAAAAAGAAATGCAAATTTTAACGTCTTGGACAAACATAGCAGTATCTATGATGAATCTAGATCATTTTTACACCATTTTGCACGATACGTGGCTTCAATAGCTTATCACTAACTACATTTCACAGATAAATGTCAAAGTTGATTTTCTTTATTATTAGAAGAACATTTTGTCCCTTCCCTTTCGTCTGCCAAACACATCTACAACAGTGGTGATGTCTGGTCTGTTGGCGTGACCTCTTTCAATGCAGTGAAGTGCTAATGTTAAGAGCGGATCCTGGCCCAAAGTCGACCTCAGATAGGTTTAAAGTCTTCTTAAGCATGAGAATGACCTCTCTCCTGAACAAGACCTTATAGGTATAGTTCTCAGGGCTTTCGATGACTCGTTTAAGTGTGGCAAAGCTTCACACAGAGCATTAAATGGAAAGCTTACCACTTTATAGGCAATTTTTTAAGTCCACATCTTCCAGATGGTGAAAAATGGCAGTTTCTGCCACTAGGATATCTTGAATCACATCGTAGAATCCAGACACTGCCTTGAAACTACCCTCTGTTCCTTTGCCGAGCACTTTATCCACCAGTGGTGTCAGGATAGCTGTATCTCTGCTTGCAGATCTCTCTTTCACTTCGGTGAGAACTCTGTCTAGGGCATCATAGTATACAAGCCTAGCTCTCTGATGGCCTGTTATGGTGATTGTTATGGTTCTTCAGGATTCTCCGTTGAAAGTGCTTGTAGTCTCTTGGATGGTTTCTTTTTTTGTGTTTCGTAGTTTCCACTTCCTCGACGTCTGATGCAATCAGCAAGATGTTCGTTTCCCTTTTTCCTTTTTGCCGCAGATAAGAGAAGACATTTCTTCATCCCTGCACTCTGTGAGGCTTTTTATTGTAGCATTACACTTTACCTTTGCAGCCACCACATCAACCACATAAACCTGCAGGTAACTGACGAAGGCATTTGTGTTGGAAACAGTCACTTTGTAAGCCAAGAATAAACAGTAACTCGAGCATAGCTTTGACAAGATCTTAAGTAACCACAGACGTTTTGGGATCTTTCTTGTTGGGCAGCTCTATTAGAGGAAGTAGAATTCTCTCTGACTGTTGCTCTACGGCTTTCACAGCCTCCAATCTGCAGGCCGAGCGTGCCTCACTCTGAGAATTCAACTTGATGTATGGACTGTACGGTTCCGAATCAAGATCTGGTATGCTTACACCACGGAGAACATTTTCTTGTTTTGGCCTGGTAAAGACGTTGTGGGTAGGCTGGTCAACACCAAGTCTATTACTTACTTCTTGCAATGTATCTTGTAGTGTAAGGTTGGGTAGGTGTCCATAGCAGTGGACATAAATGGCCTTTGGTACGATTTCCTGCTCTCTTCAGGACACATCTTTCTTTCTGCCTGTCATATTAGATGCCCCATCATAATACTGGCAAACCACATACCCAATTCTCAGCTCCATGTTATGAAGTATATCCAATACCAGTTTGAAGAGCACCTCTCCCTTTCCAAACTTAACTTCATGGAAGCCAAAGGTTTCTGTTGACTGGCTATTGTGCACATCGCGCCGAAACATAAACATTTGCTCACTGTTGCTAACATCGGTTCTTTCATCCAACATTATGCTGAACTTCCCAGCTTCTTGCACATCTTTAGGTATGACCTTCAGAACAAGATCAAATGCAATATTAAAAATCTCATACTGCATCTCAAGCGACAGCCACTGGTGATTTGCTGTTAGCTGTGAAGTTTATCCCTCGGCAAGCAGTGAGTAATCTGTACATCGAAAATGCAGAAGTTCTATAAGGTTTTCTCGATTAACATTTTATTGCTCTCCGACGTTGTACCTGTCTCCTGAATAAACCCTAAGGATAAAGTTTTGCCGTGGAGTGTAAAGAATGAACTCCACAATGACTTTCAGATGGGCTCTGTTTCTTTGGATTATGTCTTCGTGGACACTGTCAAGTTGGGCAAAACTGATGTTTCTCGTCTTTTGTTTATCTTAGCTGCAATTCACTTTGACATAGCTACACGGCGACTAATACTTGGAGCATGTTTTGCTTGTCTTTCCCAGTTGCTGAATGCGAAGAAATGATCACTTCTCAAGGGGGAAACACATAATTGACTTTGTTGGCATGCCATAGCTTGCCCAAGGTATTTCTTGAAGAGTTTTGGATTAAATTCTCTTGTTCCGTTTTCGTTAGGAAGTGATTTACTGTTAAAATATTTAAAAGGAGTTAATTTGAACACCCCAATACTACTGTGACTGCAGAACTGTCCCCTGAGCATTCTTCAGTTGAAACGCCAGAAGCTTGTGTATCCCCGGCAGATGATACAACATCTGGTACAACAGGAGTTGGGACTTGGATCTCAGCTTGTTTGTCTTCAATTTTAGTAGAAATATCTTGCGTGTGGGTGGAATCTGCCGCAGAGGAAGCAGTTTCTGTCTGCTCTGCTTTTTCACTTAGCTTTTGAACAGAATAAAACCCCAAATGAGAGTTCCCTTTGTTTCGGGTCAATCACAGGATGCAATGTCACTTGTTTATCATATTCATGAACTCTTTTTAACTGTTCATTTTTGAAATCGTTATCGATTTCTTTTCCACATTTCGAGCATTTCACTTTTCCTCGGTCAAGCTTCTTTCTTGTACTGAGCATGTCGCAAACCTAAAATTGATTTCGGTAGCATACGTTAACTTAGTCCATTAAAATCAATAAAAAAACTTGTTTGGTCATAGAATAACAAAGATTTATGGCATGGTGTTTACTGTTAATCGTAGGGTAAAAGCCAGTAAAAGTCGTTTAAATATACCTTTCTAAACACGGTAGGCCCACAACATATGGAAACCTAAGATGTCTTTCTTGAGATAATGAATAGTATCAGTCAACAATCTGAGTAAACTGTCACCTTCCTTCAATGATGTAGTTGAAATGGCATCGTCACGTCACAAAATTAAGTTATGCAAATGATCACTAACAAAGTGACATTGCACAATAGGGTTATAGAGTTCAAGATATCTGCACAATACGGGATCTTCGTGTAAGATTACACAGAATACGCTAGTCGGTGTTTGAGCTTTCTTAAAAAGCTGGAACCAATCTGTTTACATTATTGTGCTGCGTAAGAAAGTTGATTTCTAGTTTACGTGCGGACAAATTTGACAAATTAGTTACTCGACACTAATAGACAACACAAACCAGGTGTTACAATATTATAAAAATGTGTACAATAAGCTTCTAAAAAAATATTATTCCTTATTTAAAAAATGTGTTAAGCGGGAAACATACATATATTGGCAACGAGCTAAAGACGCCCTTGTAAGTACTTTTTCTCAAAAAGGTCAATGCAAATAATATCATAGTCGTGGGCCAAGAAATGGTCTCTGTCATCTATATTATTAATTTTATACCCTTGGTAAGTTGCCCTCCGTACTGATCTGGCTTTTATAGGCTTCCAAATAGGCACTACAATAATGTTATACCAATGGCTGGTAGAGTTTAGACAACATTTAACAAAGACCCTCACCACTGCAATTCTAAAACACTGCAAAGTTTTGGAATGACAAGAGAGATACACTATTCCAGAAACAACCAATGAAGACACCATTTTCTCACAATTAATGCTTTTTCAGATGGCTAATCACGCTAATTTTCGGCTCAAAGCTGCTGTATTCCCTGTAATCCCGTTAATATACTACAATTTTTATGCTTCTTTTGTTTCCCATAAGTTATTTTTAAAACTTACACAGTGGCCCTGGTCCAAAATGCAACAAGTACAGCATTGCGAAAAAAACTTCATTTCCACCACACATGAAAAACAGCACTGGCTGAAAAAAATAATGCAAAGAGCTGACTCAACACGAAAGAATATCAAACTGTGTAAAACCTATTAGAAGGCATCATAAATACTTGGGTTCATTTTGATCAAACACAAATTTAACTGAAAACCCTAGACTTTTTAACCTACTGATTGTCTTGTATTCAAACTATGTCACATTTCCTTACCAGGGTGAATAACAATATAGTCTAATCACCAAGTGACCAGTTACGAGGTGTGGTCCTAGTTTTTAAAACCATGGGACCACTTACGTACCTGTGTGTATTGGAGGTTGGGGGAAACAAATGATATAATTAACAAAGTAGAAATATTTGGCTATTCATAAAAAAACCTTCAAAGCTTCAAATGCAAGCTCTAAAATCACTTTATTTTTTTCAATAAATAAAAGCTGCTGTAACGAGTCTGACTTAGTAAGTGTTTCGGAAAGCCCAAGTCAAAAATAAGTAAAAGGTGTAAAAATTATCTTTAATAATCATAAAAAAATACTTGGGCATTTGTTGAAGTTAAAAGGACACTTAAAACATTACAAATAAAAAGATAAAAATGTTATATTTTAATATATATTAGAAAAAAACATAGTTTTGGCGATTAGTTAGGAGATTAATTAAAAGAACCAAACATAAGCTATTTAAACTCATAAACAGGAAATGGAATTAAATTGGTTCTTAAGCAAGGTGATTACGGAGTTTTACTTATTAGACTTCGTAGGAATCACTTAAAAAGCTTCATCTTTACGAAGCTTCCCTCGCATTATACAGTAGAACCAGCCAAAGTGACTTTAATTAGAAGTAATTTGTACTTGTATATTTGGGTACGTTTTTTCCTTTCCATCTGCAAATCTACCTAAAAATATTGGCTATTCTTCCATTCGCTGTAAGCTTATTTCTTAATGAAAGGAATCTCATAAATCCCATCATTCTGCCATACACCACAGTTTCATTTATCGTTCTTCAACAAATCCTGTTTAAAAAATGTAATACGTGTTTGACAAAGTCGTAAAATTTCCTTCAAAATGCTGTTCACATCGCTCGAATATTCCCTACTCATTTTCGGAAGCAAGCAGTCAAACATCTGTTAGTAGACATGCTACCATATATTTCTTTAAGAAAACTTCCCAACAGAATCAGCTAATATAAAACGACTTACCAAGTTGGATATTTGCGGACTTTTTTTCATTTTCCTAATAACGTTAAGTTAAAATTTCCTGCACAAAACAAGATAATCAGTGTACTTTTAATTCTAAAAGTTATTTAGGTTTTTTTTTCCGTGGAGTGCAAAAAACAGAAGCCCTGAAAATTCTTCAAAGCTTTACTTACCTACCTTCGACTGTCAGTGGGAAAATAGAGAAGATATGTAAATTCAATATTTTTATTTTATTTTAGTAGTAATTCCAAACGAGAATAGACTTGAACCATGACGTTTTATCAAAAAATCGACGCATACACAGTTGGTTTGCTGGAATATGATATCAAAATCCAGTCAAATATTCAAAAATTAAGCTTACCCGAGAAGTATAATAGAGACGCAGCAGTGGATGGTCTTCGATGCTAGTGCTTTTATGACTTGAAGACCCTTTCATCATTGCACTAAAAATCATAAGAAAAGTTTTATTCAACCGACTTTCATGCTTTACCAAACACTATACCTATATTAAATGAGGTAATGAGGAGCAAGGTAGGGATTTTGCTGGGTAAAAAAATTAAAATCCGCCCTGAAATATTAAGACGACGTTAAACTTAATACAAAACATCGTTAAGGCTAAACTACAAATATAAAATGTCTCTCTCTCTCTCTCTGTCTCTGTCTCTGTCTCTCTCTGTCTCTCTCTGTCTTTGTCTCTCTCTATGTCTGTCTCTCTCTCTCTCTAGTTATTTTCTGGCATAATGTACCAATCCAGTCTTCCCAATCTCATGACAGTATTCGATTACCTTTTCTACTTAGGAGACAGGGAAAAATCCTCCAGTTTAGCAAAGCTGTGAATTTTTATTCTCTTTGCGAGCAAATTTTCATTTTTTCGACTTTACATAACTTTTCATAACTAAAATGGAAAATATCCATTTTCCAATTTACCAATGTTATTGAATCAGCCATTCAATAAGATTCGTGGAATTAAAATTCATGTATTATGCTTAAATCCATAATAATTTCCACCCCCAACTCCCCGAAGTTTTATTCTTCCAATTAAATTGATTGGAGACAGGAAATGAACCAGTTTTTAAATGTGAGGATGCTAAATTCATAATCAACATTCCCCTTTATTTTCAGATATTAATATCTCCCAAGAAAACTGGATAACGTTTTTTAAAGGGTAAATGTTAAGTTATTTGAAATCTAAGACACCCAAACCCCGACAAGGATTATCAGTATCACTAGGAAGATGATTGAAAAACTGAAATACTCAGGTTATATATTTAATACAAAGTAGCTAATACCTGTACATTTGGACCCAGTGGCTTGTTATATCAAGGAAGATTAGAAATTGAAATCCGAACTGGTAAGATGGATACATGGTACTTAATGTCACCAGAAGGCAAGCAGTGCAACATCTAAAAATAAATTCAAAACATTCTGTAAGGGTAGAAAAATAACCAATAATGAATATTTTACAATAGTAAGTAGCTATCTGCATTGTGTAGATAAAACACTAGTAGGTCCAAAGGGTATAGTAGCTTTAGACTGAAAATATCTCAGGGGTACACGGTAAATGTCAAGCAGGCAAGGAGCTACCTTCATATGACCTTTGGAATAATAAAATATAGAGAACGATACTAAAAGCTACTCCATAATACTGATGTTCAAGTAAAAAGTAAAAATATAGTAAGTTAAAATACAAGAACTGAAACAGGTGTACTGTTAACTTGCGGGAACAAAATTGCATGGTAACATTAAATCAAATGTTGCAATTCAAAACACATGCATAGCAAGGCTTACCAATCACGTACTATCACTTCCTGACAAAATTAATGTATTTCCAATAATTACTGTCAGCTGCTAACACAATAAATTACCTGTGACATTATGAATTGTAAGCAATATAATACATACCTATCAGTTACCATGTCAAGCACTGCTCCAACTTTTGACGCTAAAATGCGGACCATTAAAATAAAATTTGTTTCATTGTTTAAATACGTAATACATCAACAGTGAAACAAATATATGTAATACAAGAACACACTAAGTACTTATTACAATGTTCTTAACTAACACTGCGCTGTGAGTTAATGTGCAGTTTAGAGTGGTCTAATTGGAAGGGTTCACTGCTTACAGGCAAAACTTGCACCTGCTTGATACGGAGTTACGTTTGGACGAAAAAAGCCGAAACGGGAGATCCGAAAAAAAAAGTTTAGTACAATAATGGTTTTGAATGAAAATAGTTGTGGGAAAAACACAGATATATATATATATATATATATATATATATATATATATGTATGTGTGTGTAGATAGATAGATAGATAGATAGATAGATAGATAGATAGATAGATAGATAGATAGATGGGTGGATAGATAAATCAATTTTAAAATATATAAAACAACTTTTTGTCATTACATCTTAAACATTTCAGTTTTAGTTTGTAGATTTGATGAATCGCCAGTGACATGGAAGCAAATATTGATAACAATAAGATTGAACAACCTGTAGGCTGAAATTCAGAAATGAAAAAACGAGTTTAACATTACGAAAGAACAAATGTAAAAGACGACATAAAATTCTTAAAATTTTATAAGAATAAACATAGTTATATCTTTTCTTAATTAANAAAAAAAAAAAAGAAAAAAAGGGAGAACAGAAAAAAAAAGTAATGTAAAAAAAGGGTTTTAAAAGAAAAAATTTGTGAGAAAAACACAGATATATATATATATATATATATATATATATATATATATATATATATATATATATATATATGTATGTGTGTGTAGATAGATAGATAGATAGATAGATGGATAGATAGATAGATAGATAGATAGATAGATAGATAGATAGATAGATAGATAGATAGATGGGTGGATAGATAAATCAATTTTAAAATATATAAAACAACTTTTTGTCATTACATCTTAAACATTTCAGTTTTAGTTTGTAGATTTGATGAATCGCCAGTGACATGGAAGCAAATATTGATAACAATAAGATTGAACAACCTGTAGGCTGAAATTCAGAAATGAAAAAACGAGTTTAACATTACGAAAGAACAAATGTAAAAGACGACATAAAATTCTTAAAATTTTATAAGAATAAACATAGTTATATCTTTTCTTAATTAAATATAAAAGTAGAGACAATTTAGGGGTACAAAGTAGCTAACGACGAACTATGATTATTATTAGAGCATTCATACCTTCAAGAAGTGTTTACAAGGTCTGGTATGCTGGTCTCACGCGTAAATTAAATTATTATGGCATCTGGTGTTTTTACTCTTTATATCATATCAACGTTCTTGAGTAATCAAGAACGTCGATGTAGCTTTGATTTGATTAAAAGTCTACAAGTTCCCTTTATTAAATCTGGAGTACCAAATGGTTGTATGCTACTACTATGCATGTTTTCATATTTTTTCCTTTCGAAGGGGTTGGCGTTAACAATCTCAGGTACTCCAACAACACATGTTCAGGATACAGTGAACATCATCAATAAGACGGGCAAGAAATGAAGAATAAAAATTAAATTAAAAAAATTATTATCATGCTTAACTCTAAAATCATGGCTGCAGGATTAAATATCATCATCAACTGGTGAAAAAATCGCGTCACACAATTTAAATCTATAACCTGGATTATTGCTGAAGATAGCAAATGTAAATATGAGATGAAAGGGAAAACAAAGAAGATGTCGTGTACACCGACTAGCCTGAAAATTAACTTTAAAGCAAGCGTATGCATTGTGAAATGGTGTGTAGATAGCACTCTTTATCAGTACAGAGACAGGGCCAATAAGCCCGAGCATCACTGAGCAACTCAAGAATTTCATCATGTTTTCAAACAAGGCAACGTTTTAGATTGCCTAGACAGAACAGGTAATTAATAGAAAAGTACTCAGGAGGTAAGGAAATGGGAGGGATCTAGCAACTTCCATACTTCAGAAGAAAATCAGATGGCCAAATTAACTGAAAGAATAACATGCACAACAGGATTAGGGCACGTAGATTCTGTGACAGGAATTGAGTGAAGCCAACATACAGTAGCAGGCGATTGCTGTGTTAACTGATGGACTAAGGCCTGAGAAAAAAGAAAAATCTGACTACGTTTTTACGTGGCTTACATTACCAACAAGGTCTCTATGGCAACTAACTGTCTACATCATGTAAATATTTTTATATTAATGGGACTGTAATAAAACAAAATGGGTTCTCACTTATACTTACTTTGATTCAACATTCTTGCAGCATGGCCATCAACGGCATCCAAAAATTCACTAAGCAAGTACAATGATGCAGCAGGTAATGGCATGGTTGGCATGCAATAAAATGATGCGAATGCTGAGATAATCCGTACATAGCCTGTGGAAAAACAAACATGAAACAAATGTCTCACTACACTGCAAACCCTTAAGTGGGATGAATAGCTAGACACTACAAATGATAAATAGCCTCATGAAAACTTAGCTGCAAGACATTCTTTGTGGTGCTGAGATGGAACAAAATTAATTAGTAAATCAGAATGTGGGCATTAACACCATAAATAGAGATCTTGATCAAGTGCAATAATTTTAACAAAACGAATAAAGCTGAAACAATATTAAATTGGAAAATATCTTTATGGAGAAAGTAAAAACTGTCCCTGATATTGAAAATGCAGAAAACATTGTCAATGAACATGCAAACTGAGTTGACAAAAGGGTATAAAAATTACATGGGAAATTACTCCTGGAAGCAAGAAAAAAGGATCTCTTGTCACAAGTGCAATTACACTGGGCTCTGTGGAAAGTAGCTGTGACAATGGCTCACTTTGTGCACACCTCCACACCATGTTGGGTCAACTTGGTTAGGAACAATAGCAGTATATGTGTGGGCAACAACAGTATATGAGTGGGATATACTGGCTGACAATGCCCTCTCTGAATTTCCTAGTCATTGTTGGATATGACCATCATCCTCCAACTACTGTTGCTGCTCTTTGGCAACTATTTTTTAAGAAGACAGCCTTCCCCCACATTAGTTGGGTGAAATAAATTTGATGCCATTCTATAAAATATTAATATATGGGCAGCCTCTTTAAAAAGAATGCTTACTTGTAGCTCCAGTTTGTCACAAAAAAGCACAAGCTTCTCTAAGTTTGCAATGACAGGTGTTAATGTTTTGCAACATCACCACCAATTACCATCTTGATTTTGTTTGCATTTGTGAAAAGAGCCAAGAAAAAGATATTTGCATTCCTTTTCTGCAACTTTCATCCATTTTGCCATGACGGAGTACAAAAATTCTGTTGTGCTTGTACCAGGTTATTTTTGTAACAAGTATTTGATGTTTTGAAGCAGTGTCATCTTCAGTGTCCTTTCTTTAAGCTTTCTATTTTGATACAAGAGAGCTGTCAATTTTAATTTGAACAGCAATATCTCTTTGACTAATACACTATCAATTGGGCCAAGGCCTTCCATTATGAAAATAAGTCATATTTTTTCTGTTCTTTGCACTGCATCACCAAATTTTTGACACTGGACTTGCTATAAATTCTACTCTTTCTCCTCACCTTTACAAATTTCCTCAGCATTTCTTATCAACTGCTTGGGGTCATTTTCAACACTGCTTGGATGTCTTGACATTGCAGTGACTTTAAACCCTTGCGAGGTACCTGAAGTAGGTTCATTTGAAAGTGCCCAAATTCAATGCATGGCAAGACCTGGGTGTGATTTGAAACCTTTGTTACAATCACCACATTTATTCACCTCTGGTTGGTCAGAACAAAAATCTTCACCAGATACCTTCTTTGAAAACCCAAATTTCAGCAATTTAGATTGTTTTTTATTCATGAATTACCTCATCAGTAAATACTTTTTAGTGGCAAACACTTCATCTTAGTGAAACGTTTCTAACAATCCAATGGGAGCCTACTAAATTGGAGGGTTGGAACCATTACAGAATCAAATAGATGAGGGTCACAACATGGTGGTCACCATATGTTGATCAAGAGAATTAAAATGTTCAGCAACAGACATCAGTACTCAAAACAGGAAACCACACTGCAGTGATATACAGACAGACAGATGCCTCAGAAATATGACTATATAGATTAACACAGGAAATATATATATATATATATATATATATATATATATATATATATATATATCATTCACATCAAAGAGGTGATGAGCATGCATGAACAGTGGATGATGAATTCATGATGCCATATCGGTTTTCTGAATTTTGCAAGTAGAGACACTACTTAAAGTAAGTAAGAAAATCTTACTGGTAATTTTCTTTTCAATAAGCTTTCCTAGATGATCTTAGGTGACATAAAAGTTTGCAGATGAAAAACATTTAAGGCAAAAATATTTGCCAATGTATTTTTTGCCATTTCATTTATTAAAATGTGCTGTACACATTCACTGCCCTTTATTTGTTTNATATATATATATATATATATCATTCACATCAAAGAGGTGATGAGCATGCATGAACAGTGGATGATGAATTCATGATGCCATATCGGTTTTCTGAATTTTGCAAGTAGAGACACTACTTAAAGTAAGTAAGAAAATCTTACTGGTAATTTTCTTTTCAATAAGCTTTCCTAGATGATCTTAGGTGACATAAAAGTTTGCAGATGAAAAACATTTAGGGCAAAAATATTTGCCAATGTATTTTTTGCCATTTCATTTATTAAAATGTGCTGTACACATTCACTGCCCTTTATTTGTTTTTGATGCATGAAAGCATTGTTTCTTCATATGATTGTACATCATACACCTAATTTTTGAGCTCTGTTACTTTGAAACAGCCACAAAGGTAACTGGAATTCCAGTAGGTGATTCAATGACAAAAAGGGTCTTGTTCTTGATTATCACATGTAGGCATAGGAAAATGTGGCAAATAATCTGTACAGGGGTGTATTCAATAGCATAAGCATATGCAGACGTTAGCAATGCCCATCATTTAATTCTAAATGAGGCCATTTGAGGTATACAAGTACTGTTATTGAAAATGTTTATGAGTGAACAATGATCAGTCCTCAATGCAAACCAATGACTACCTATTGTTTCCAGTTAATTGAAGCCCATTCCATTGACCTGATGAACATTCATCTGAAAACTGATGAATGACAGGAGGGTGTTCACCAGTGCCCCAGTGTCTCTTACTCACAACGTCTGACTTAACACACCAAAGTCATCTCCCTCTTGAAGATCAGGAACTCGCTCCTACTTTGGAAAACCTCATGTTACTCAGGCTTCACCTCATTCACAAAGATTTCCTAGCCCAGGTGAAACAAAGAAATGGGATGGAATTCAGATCATGTTCCTTTGCATCCATAAAACCCAAGATACTACAGGAAATGGACACCTTACTTGAATAACATCAGTCAACCAAAGAGATAAAGATCATGCACTCTGAAGCCTTTCAGATCAGCCTTACAAACCACATCAAGATGTATCATGCAAAACAAACCTCCATTATCCCCCCATGTCAGTCTACCCAAAAACCTTCATAAAATTACCTATCTCAATGTTTGTTTTTACCTGACTCCAACCACAGGCTCTTTGCCCAAGCTGAAGCTAAAGCCACTCTTGATTCAGTTGATGACATAGAAGACACCAACACTAAGACTGAGAAGAGACTACAGGCCTCACTCCAACTTCCCAAAGAGTATAAACCAACAAACCAACAAAACATACGGTATAAGTATACCTTAAGTTTTATTGGTTACAACCATCACACTATCACTTTGATTCTACATTCAGGGGCAGAGCCCAACATGGTTAATGAAACAATTGGATGGAAAGGAGCCTGTATCTCGTTGTTTTTGGGGTGTTGCTAACAATGTCTTTGAGAGGGGTGTTGTCTGTAGTTTTCTTCAATTTTATAATGAACTTTTGATTGGCACCTTCTCTTCTGACTTCTGGTGGTGCAATGTGACTTAGTGTTGGGAGCCACTGTATTGGCTTTTGACTTTAGGCATCCTGAAATTATCCTCATGGATTCTCTAAGTTTTACATCTATCTTTTTTGCATGAGGACTTCTTGACCATACTGGGGCATAGTACTCTCCAACACTATAACAGAGTGCTAGTGCGGACGTTCTAAGTAATTGTTGTCATGCTCCCCAAGAGGTGCTAGCCAGTTTTCTAAGGAGACAGTTGCGTTTTGCTATTTTGTTTGCTGTTCCGTTCAGGTGTGTTTTGTAGTTTAATTGTCTGTCAAGAGTAACACCTAGGTATTTTGGGTTTGTGTCAGTTGGAAGGATTTTTCCATTGACGTTGATTTCAAGGGTCTTTTTAGCTTGTCTGTTATCTAGATGGAATGTAGCAGATACTGATTTGGTGGTGTTCATTTTTAAGTACCATTGGTCAAAATATTTTTTAAGCTGAGTTGTTTCTTCGCTAAGAGATTTTTCAATTATATTCCAGTTGTTTGATTGGCGGGTGAGTACCCAGTCATCCACATAGCCAAGTTGGAGGGATTGGGTGACAGGCATGTCATTTATATATACATTGAATAGAGTTAGTGCGATGACTGATCCCTGTGGAATGCCATTTTTTATTTTCCTTGATTTGCTTTTGTCTCCTCCAAGTACGACATGAAATTGTCTTGAGCTGGTCATAGTTGAGAGGAGTTTCAATACTTTTCTGCATGGTATTATCTTCGCCATTTTTACCATAAGTCCTCCTGTCCACACAGTGTCATAAGCTGCTGAGAGGTCTATGAAGACTACACCTGTCTTTAACTATTTTTTGAATCCAGATTCAATGAATGATGTCAGTGCCAGAACTTGCTCTGTAGTGCTTCTGTGTGGTCTGGAGCTTGCTTGTTGATGTGATATGTGATTGTCTATGTATGGGGTGATTCATGTAAGAATGATCCTTTTGAGTAACTTAGATAGGCAACAAAGAAGTGATATTGGTCAATAGCTAGTTGGTTCTGTAGCTGGTTTTCCGGGTTTGAGGATGGCAATGACTATTGCATGTTTCCATTGTTGTGCATACGTGCCCTTTTCTATTATGTCAGTCATGGTATTTGCCAACCAGTTGATTGCTTTTGGTCTGAGATGGGTGAGCATATCTGGATATATACCATCTCTGCCAGCTGCTCTTCCATTTTTTACATTTTTAGAGCACCTTTAATTTCCTCCTGGGTGACTGGGATGGAGAGGAATGAACTTTGTTTTGGTAAGGCGTTAAAGATCCTTTTGTATTCTTTTCTTATTGTCTTCTCAAATTGGTGGTTTGGTATGTGTTGGCCTCTTTGTTTAATTTCTTTGGCTATTCTGTCTGCTCCTATTTGTGGTAAAGTTTTGGTCTGGTGTGGTTCTGGGTTCAGTTTTTTTATTGTTTGCCATGTGTGTCGACTTGAGTGTGTGAGATCCAGATTTT
>RDPX01000245.1:1088414-1158356 GCA_003991215.1 Morbakka virulenta
TGCCATCTAGAGATGTCTCTAGTTTCTTTGTCAAAGTCCAGGAAACTGAACCATACAGTAGGACAAAGGTAAAGAAAGTCATCGACAGATTCAATGATTTTGCCGTTTGTGGATTTTACTTGCGCTTCTTGTTCTTGGTTGAGAGCTATGTATTTGGTTTTCTTGCAGATGATGTACAGCCCAATCTCACTTGCTGCGATTTCAAGGTTGTGGAGTAGCTTTTCTGCGTCAGAGGTGGTATCAGCGAGAAGTGTAAGGTCGTCGGCATAGTCAATATCTGTAAGGTATACAGCTGGATGTCTAGAACTCCTTCTTAATCTAAGAGTGAAGCCTAGCTCAAGGTCTTCATCAACGGATACGCGTAATACATAGTCCAGGCAGATAATAAACAAGTATGGAGCGAGAGTATCTCCCTGTAGTACACTAGCAGTTACATTGAAGAAGTCGGTATCACCATCGGGAGAACGAACCATTGATCTGGTGTTGGAATAAAGCATCATGATTGCGCTGACTATCTCCTCAGGAAAGCCATATGACAAGAGAATTTCGGCTAATTTTTCGCCATGGATGGAGTCAAAAGCCTTTTTAAAATCGATGAAAAGTAAAGTGGCATTCAGGTCTTTCAGCCTCACTCCTTCGAGGATACGTCTTATTGCGAGTATCTGACCAGTGGAGGAACGGTTTTTAAAAAACTGTTTTGATTTTTCCTCAGTATTCCGTCAACTTCCAGTCGGATTCGATTCAGCAACAGTAGATTGTATATTTTTGCTGCAATACAGGTAAGTGTTATGCCTCTGTAATTTTCAGTGGAACTTATATCTCCCTTCTTGGGAAATGGTAGTATACATCCCTCTCTCCACCTTTCAACAGGCTTCTGCTGGTATACATTATTGCAGAAAAAGAGTAGCTGTTGGTTGAAGTTTCGGGTCTTCCAGACCTCTGCCGGAATTTCGTCAGGTACGCACCTCATCAAGTTCTTTCATGGAGAAAGGACATTTTTTGATGTTGAGCTCAGAGTCTCTAACTTTCTTCGTTTGACTTTTTCTGATCACGGGCGACTTGCCTAGAAGCTCCTCAAACTGGGTTTTCCACTTTTGATTCTTTCGTCCTGATTTGTTGCTTTAATCTTAGAACTGTTTGTCTTTCGCCGACCTGTGATGTCATTGATGGTCTTCCATGCTAGTGCCGCTTGCTTATTGTCAGCGGCATTGGAGATCGCATCAATTTGTGATTGGACATAAAGAACCTGTTCTTTCTCGTAAGTTTCACGAAGTGCCTTTTTGGCTTTCTTAACCAGTCTTTCATTCTCTTCACTAGGGTTTTGATTCTTTTCCTTAGCCGCCTCTTTAAGAGCATCTCGTTTTTGCTCCACATTGTTGTTTTGCCAAGGCTTCCTCTTATGGATAGTCGACTTTAATGGGATACACTCTTTAGCTGCTTCACCACATGCTTTTTCGAAATTCACATAAGCAGTATTTACATCCTCTTCAGTGTTTGAGGATTGTATGGCATTGTACCTATTTGAAAGCGCGATGTGGAATGTTTCTCTAATATCCGCGTCCTTTCTAAGGGTAGACCAGTCAAAGCGGGGCTTCTTAGAAGTTTTAATCTTATTTGCCCCTTAGACTAAGTTTAAATTTAGCTGACACTATTCGGTGGTCTAATCCCACACAGTCAAAGGAGTTGAAAGATTGACAGTCAGTTGCTCCATTGCTCCATTTTCTGTTGACCAATATAAAGTCTAGCTGTGCTCTAGTTTTGTTCGGATAGGAGAAGGTCCACTTTTTTCCTTTTCGCTTTTGGTATTTTGTATTTAAGCAGATTAATCGACTTTCCACAATGTATTCATGTAGCAACAAACCGTTCCTATTAGAAAATTGGAGAAATGAATGCGGGTATCCAGTTTCTTGTCCGAGCTTTGCATTGAAATCTCCACCCACAATAAGGACATTGTGTTTGGGGACCTGTCTCGTTAAAGAAGAGAGTTGGTGATAGAAGTTTGTCACCTCATCTTCTGAGCTGCAATTGGTCGGACTATAGCAGCTTATTACAGTGCATTTCGGGTTGCCATTGAAGGATGCAATAATTAGCTTTTGAGATATTATTTCTACATTATCCAATGCCTTTTGGGCCCTGGGGCTTAAGAGGATACCTACTCCTTCGATAGAGGCGTTTCTGGTGTTTTTCCAACTAGATACAGTGATTAACAACCAATTTTCTCCCAGGAAGTGTTGCTTCAATGTGACATCAGGGTGATACATTCTGTGTTCTTGAATGCAGACAATTTCCTGCTTTGTCTCAATAGCCGCATTTAACACCTCGTTTAACTGAGATTCTGATGACATGGTTCTTGAATGGAAGGTAGATATGACAGTTTTATCTTTGCAAGAAAGAAGTTTTTGCCTGGTATCTAACTTTTCGACTGCATACCAGGTATTTGCATTTCGCGCCCCTTGTTTACCAGCGCGACGGGCAATGCAGTTTGATTGTTTGTTTTTAAGCATAAGTTATTTGAGTTTTTAGCTGGCAATAAAACATGCATGGTTGCCAGTCCTATGCATGTCCATGGTTCTCCGCTTACTGAAGCAAATGTGCCTACTTGAAAGTTGAACACAAGTTTTGACTTCAAAATAGCCAAGTTTATTCATTGTACCAGGTCAATCGAATTAAAATGATAGTTGCTACAAGAATTACTGACACCCATGTGAAACATGCCAGGATTTGAGTTTGAGGTTTACTCCTCTAGGGAGATTGTCGATCAGGACTTACGGGTTCTTCCTACCCTGTTTTGAGAAATTTTGTTGGAGGATGGGATAGCCAACATTGGTGACGATAGGAGCCGCGAACGTATCACCACCACTACCATCGGTGGGCTGTCTCCAGGTAGACAGCCCTCTGGGGCCTGCTTATTTTTACATGGCGGCTGACACTCGCCATGCGCCGTTCCCCGTTTGCCTTCATAAAATGAAGTTACCAGTGGTCACGCTGCTCAGAGTTGAGGCTTCGTGGACATGGGGATCCGACTGGTGTGAGAGAGGCTATGTGGTACGCATTTAGCATGTGCCCTTTTAAGACACGCTCTCATCACACCTTTGACCAGTATATTAGTTAATAATGGTAGTTTAATTAATGGTCTCTACAAAGTCCGAATTTGTTTTGTTGTTGTTTTAATGTCATTTTCCCCAAGTAATTGGGGCTCAGACGATGCCCTTCGGAGGGACTTAGTTTTTGCAGTGAGAAATTTCGTGGCCGGATCCCCTTTCTGACTTTTGTAAAGTTCCAAGTTCTTTTTGCCCGCTTGGGGAATCGAACCAGGAACCTCTTGGATACGGTGCAACTGCACTAACCCTTAAGCCACTGCTGCTCTTACAAAGTCTGAAATAAATAGCCTATATTGGCATATGTTGAATAAACGGCGTAGTTTCTTTACTTCTGGTAACATTGGCAGGAACACATCGTGGATCATGTCCTCCACGAAGTCCGAGCCATGTAGCATTTACATGGTCACCAACATTAAACTTTTGGTTAACCTTTAAAACAATATCTGCTTGTTGAGACTAGTTGAACTTGTTGCTCTTGTGAATTATGGTTAGAAAATGACAAATGTGTCAATCTTTATTCTTATTTGGCTTTCATTAAGTAGTTTACTAGGAAAGTACAGGGGAGAATCGGGCATTCTTCTAAAATAATCAGAAATTGCTGCAATGCTTTTTTCTGAAAGTAGACTTTACTTTTCAAAGCAGCCTTAAAGGTTTGAATTAACTTTTCTGCAGCACAGCTTGTTGTTGAATGGTAAGATGCACTTATTAAATGAGTGGTGCTGCTCTTCTGGTATCAGGATATACTTGGTCTCCAACCTTAAACTTTTGGTTAACCTTTGAAACAGCCTCTGATTGTTGTGACTATAAAGCCATTTGAGTTTGTTTTCTTGAGAATTACGGCAGAAAATGGTAAACAAATGTCAACCCTTGTTGAAATAAGTATATTTTGCTGACTGTTTAGGACAGAAAAACATGATCTGTTGGTATGATACGGTTACTCAGGCCCCGCGCCTTGATTTTGAAAGTGGGGGGGGGGTCAGCCGATATAGTGATTAAGGAGGCGCAACCATGGTTTGCGCCGACGGTCGGGAATTTTCGATTTTTATCTGTCTCATTTGGCTAAAACCGCGTCCTTTTTGTTTTGATTTGCCGAAAAATAATGGATTTTTCTTTGCAAAGAAAACGTAGAAATGAAGCAAGAAAGAAACTTTTTAATTTCTTTTTACGTTTTAAAGATCTTCGGTAACAAATTTTCCAAAATAATTATATCGCATCTCTTGAGAATCAACAAAAAAATTTCCTACTTTGACAAAATCAATTTTATCAGTTAAATTCTTATAGGTGTTCAGGATTGCCAGTGAGTTGAACTTCTTCTGTTTCATGGTCGAACTCAACCAAGTTTTCAACCTTCGTGAGGTAGAAAAGGATTTTTCAGGTGTTGCTGTCGTTGCACCATTAACGAGAAGAAGTTTGGCGATTTTGGTGACGTTTGGCATGAGATTCATTTCGTTTTGTCTTGCTTTCATTATTGCGAAGATTTCAGCTGTATGCGTTGGGCTTTCTCCCTTTGAAATGGTTTTCAGAATTTCTAACTCTGCTGGTAGGGCGGTGGTATCAACATCACCAGGATAGAATTTATTCAATGCGGTCAGCTCTGCGTCGTACGATTTACTTTCTATGCCTTTCAAAAGGAGCTGCTCAAGAGCTGAAAACGCTTTGTAGCTCTCTTGATCAAATCTTGTCATCAAGGCTTGGCTGACAGAATCGATAGCTTCATTATAAATCTCTCTATAATGGTCTTCGGGTGGTTTGGGGTGGTGTACGGGAGTATCTTGTTTGTAACCTTCGACATACACTAATATCGAATAGTTGGGCCTCTTTCTTTTGCGCGGCAAGGTTGGAAGTGCAACATTTGATTTCAGCAAGGCTTTCTTGATAACTGACGCGTAGAACAGCTTGAAATTTTCTTCTGACCTCATATGATCCACGGTTTCTTTCGTCAGCATTGCAAGTCGGTGGCCACTTACTGCTGACATACTTTCTTTCTGCAAAGTTTTGGACAGATTGTAAGTCAAACTGAATAATCTCTGTCCTAAACATAAGCCAAAGAAAAACGAAAAACTCTTCATTTGGCCTTGGCAACCAATAATTCTGGATCTAACTTCCTTTGTCAGATTTTCTGCAAGGCAAAGATCCCAGAACGACTGCAAATTCGAGTAGCTGTCGATGATTTTTTGGAAGCAGCTGGAAGAATGATTTGAAGAGAAGGCTGGTGCGTCATATTCCCATTGTTTTATTTTTTTGTTTAAATGAACACCCTTCTAAATTGAGCGTGCTCTGTTTTCTAGGATGACCGCACACTTTGAACATTATTTTTTCGCTTACCAAAGGAAGATGTTTATAAAACAAGACTATTTAAACAAATCCATTATTTCAAATACGTTCAGCTGTTTCTTTTTAGAGAGGGGCTAGCATTTTTATATGGCACGTGCAGAGAGTGCAGACAAATGCTACAAAAAGACCTTTTGTTATTTAGAAAAAAAATGTAAAAAAATTTTTTAACGAATTTTTTTTTTACTTTGCAAAAAAGTGGGGGGCCATGCCCCTCGGTGGCGCGGACCCTGTTACTGGTAATCTTGGTAGAACAATCTACTTCACTGTCTTCCTGACTTTTCACCGCTGTCAAACTAAGTACCAGTATCTGTATGAAGGCTGCTTAATCGATCGGCGTTAGCAAAATTATTGTGCTACGTTTCATAGGCAAACTTATTAATCAAAAAGTCTGTCTGGAAAACCTTTTTTCGGTAAGGGTCTTAATTTCCCTTTCCTGGTCCAAAACTTGCAATTAAGGGTCTAAAAGTAGGGGTCCAAAGGGACTAAAGTAAAAGATAAAGGGTCTTGAGTATAAAAAATTGCAAATCCCTTTTTCTGTATTTGACTATAATTGCATTGAGTCGGTTAGCAGTTTTAAGACATTGGCAAATGGATGCTTTTTACCATCTGGAAAGCAATGAATTTTTTTTGTGGCATAAATGGAAACATTGGAGGCATCACACAAAATTCTTATTGCTAAATCTTGTTAAGATGAACATTATCAGATGGATCACAAGAATGCTTTAAGCTGATCAAAACAACTTGCTTTTTATTGTTACACTTTTATAGTTTCCATTTTTTATTGTCATGGAGCCCTAAAGGAGCCATAAAGGATCCGTGGCTTAATGGGTAGTGGAGTTGCATTTGTATCTAAGAGGTTCCAGGTTCCATTCCCCAAGGGGGTGAATAGAAGTTTGAACTTTACAAAAAAAGCCAATGGTTGACACTAGAAAGGGGATCTAGCTAAGATATTCCACACAGTCAAAACAAAGTTTCTCTGAAGGACACCATCTGATCACCACATACTGGAGAAAAATGACGTCAAAACCAAACCCCTCCCCAAAACCTGGGTGGTTTGCGGGTTCAACTTAAACCTCATGAAATGGATAACTCCGCCTTGGAAAGTCTCTGGGACGCTCTTTGGCAAGGTGTTCCACCCGGTAAGCTATCCTTCGCTGGATTATGGAGGTCTTCATTCTGTCCACCCACCTTGCCAGAGTGGGGGAGGCCCATTTAAAGGCGTACGAGCTTCTTTTAGAGGTCATCAGCCTGGAATAGTCACTCGCTGCCTTGCAAGCAGGTCCTTTGACCAAAGGGTAGGCTTACCGCGGATAACTATGGTTGGCGTCTGGCAGAGCATCCGGCCATAGAACTTTACCAAATGCCTATGAGCGAAGGACAATTAATATAACATTCATACCGGATCCGTCGCGGCGTTGGTCAACAACGACTGCCTTTGTCCTGTGGAACCAACGGAGTGATGGATGTATGTATGTATTTATTTCGCCACTAACAAAAAAATACGTTCAAAGGTAAATGTTAAAAACCTAATACATGATGTTATCCGAAATAGTTAAAAAATAAGAGTAAACAGAAATAAAAAAGAACAAAACAAACAGGTGGGACAGTAATCTAGAGAAACGGTGGCAAGGGTAGCATAATACAGATCATGAAGACCTTATTTTCATTATGGCCCCTTCTTATTTTCATTATGGCCCCTATGGAAACTATGCTACTGGCCAAACACAAAGAAGACTAAGAGGAGGAAGGAAGGTTGCCAAAAGACGAGTCAGGAAAATGAAGCAGAGGAAGGAATTGAACATCAAAATGGGATCTCTGAACGTGAGGAGTCTGACAGGAAGTACAAGGGAAGTGACAGATCTGATAGAAAGAAGGCGGATAAAGGTACTGTGTGTGCAAGAGACTAGATAGAAAGGGTCCAAGGCTAGAGGTATCAGAGGAGGCTACAATGTGTACTACCATGGCTGCGGCACTGCAAGGAATGGGGTAGGCATAATTTTGAAGGGAAGTCTTGTATCAAGAGTTTTTGAAGTGGAAAGGATTTCGGACAGATTGGTGGCCATGAGACTGGAAGTAAATGGAGAACACCTTGGTTTAGTGACTGCTTATACCCCACAGATAGGATGTGAAGCGGCGGAGAAAGAAGATTTTTGGAGATAGTTTAATGCGATGATTGCCAAGTTGCTAAGACAAGGCCGGCTGTTGTTGGAGGAGACCTAAACCGGCATGTTGGGAATGTAAAGGTAATGTAGGTGACGAAAGAGTGATGGTTAGGTATGAGTATGAAAGAAGAAACCGGGCAGGATACACTTTCATCGACATGGCTACAAGTTTCGATCTTACAATAACCAACACGTTCTTTCAGAAGGCGGACCAACATGAAGCAACATATTTCATTGGGAATACCATTGCCCAGATCGATTTATTTCTTTGCAGAAAGTGACATTTAAAGGAAGTGACAGATTGTAAAGTAATATCTAGCGTGTGTGTAATAATCCAGCATAGACCCATTGTGTGTACTCTCAGAATGCTGTTCACAACAATGGGGACACGAAGGAAGCGGTTAAGGTAAGGTGGTGAAAGCTGGAGGACAAGGAACTTTTGGCACAGTTCCAATCCAAATTCCAAACAAACTGGGAGAGGAATTGCCTGTCGAAAAAACAGCAGAAGCCATTAGGTGTGTGACAGAAGTAGTGTTCAGGAAAAGTACTGGAGGGAAAAATAGGAACAAAGAAACTTGATGATGGTCCGAGGAGGTTTAGGATACTGTTCAGAAAAAAAGGAAATCCTACAAAGCTTGGTACAAAGATCAGAGTGACATGAGCAGAGATGAGTACTGAGAGAAAAGTGAGAAGCAAAAGCAGTGGTAACCAAGTCCAACCAAGAAACATATGAAGATATGTACGGTCTTCCAGACAGGGTGGAGGGGGAAAGAGGATTTACAACATAGTGAGGCATATGGACAATGCATAAAGGGATCTTCAACAGAAAAAGATGATGAAGCTTGGGAGTAAAAAGGTGTTAATCGACGAAGAAGACATCTTGAACAGATGGAAATTCTACTTCGAAAAGCTGTTGAGTGAAGAAAGCCCCAGGTGAAAGGAGTGTAAGTGGAGCAATTCCACGAGTAAGATGCTCCAATAGTAAGCAAGGAGGAAGTGAAGAAGCCACTAAAAAAACGAAGAATGGAAAAGCAGTGGGACCTGATGAGATACGAATTAAAGTCTGAAAAGTTCTGGGAGAGAAAGGACTGGAGTTTCTTTTAACCCTGTCTAGCAACATTCTAGAGACTGGAAAGATGCCAGACGAACGAAAAAGACACTCAAGACTGTGCAAATTGTCGAGGCATCAAGCTCCTCAGTTACGCTATGAAGGTTTGGGAACGTGTAGTGAACAGTAAGATGAGGAGCAAAGTACAGATTAAAAAATAGCAGTTTGAGTTTATGCCAAGTAGGAGCACGGTGGAATCAAATTTGCCTTAAGAGCTATGGCAGAGGAATACAAAAAGGGGCATGAAGAGCTTCACTGTGTCTTCATTGATCTGGAAAAGGATTACGACAGAGTGTCAAGAGAACAGCTGTGGCACTGTGTCAGGAGAAAGGGAGTGAACAAAAAGTATGTTTGGCCAATACAGGAGATGTATGTGCATGCTAAGACCATGGTACACCGTGCAGTAGGAACTACAGAATTATTCAAAATCAAAGTAAAACTACGCCAAGGCCCTGTACTGAGTCCATACTTATTTGCCATAGTCATAGGCCAGCTGACTGATAGGGTAAGCTGGCCTATGAGCTGAACGAGAACTGAAGTGCTACAGGAACCAATTCGAAATGAGGGGACTGAAGATCAGGAGATCAAAGATAAAATATTTGTGCGTGAAGAAGAAGGTAGATTGACCGGAAATAAAGATCAATGGTGCAGACGCGCTCGAAGTTGAAGAGTTCAAATATCTGGGCTCAACCATCCAGAGGTGCAGAGGAAGTTAGAAAGAGGTCAAGAAACGGGTTGAAGCTGGATGGAACAACTGTAGGAAGGAAACGGATGTGGTATACGTATACAGCAAGCACATACCAAAGAAACTTAAGGGCCAGGTATACAAGACCATAGTACGGCCTGCAATGTTATTCGGGATGGAAACAATGCCTCTAACCAAAATTCAAGAAAGCCTGTTCGATGTAGTAGATATGAAAATACTGCGCTGGATATCTGGTGTTACTGGACTTGACCGTATTAGAAATGAAGAAATAAGGAAAGTGATTGGTGTTGGGGACACACTCAAGAAGTTGCAAGAGGTACGATTGAGTTGGAATAGCCATGTAGAAATGATAGATGAAGAGTATGTAGGAAAAAAATGTATGAGAATGAACTTGGAACGACAAAGAAAAATGGGATGACCGAAGTGCAGGTGGACCGACAATATCAAAGATAATATGACAGCTAAAGGTCTGACAAGTGATGTGCCACTGAAACCAGCAAGATGAAGAAGGTGCATCCGCTACGATGACCCTTGCTGGGACAAGTCGAACGAGAAAGAAAAAAAGAAGATAGTCAATGCAAAGGCTTAGAAATGGTAAAATAAGTTGAAGGTAAAGATATTTAATAAAATTGTACTGTTCCTCACAGTGTCTAAAGTGCAGGCACATTTCCAGTTATGACATTTCTGAAATAGCACTTACTTTGGAAACTATTACAATGCAATAGAAAATAAATATCCAACTTATTCTATCCAGAAGTTTTCCAAATTAAATTTTAAAGTTCTATTACTTGAACCTTACAAAATACATTTGAAGTTGTGAAGATAGTTTTTTGCAGATGTTTTTCTTACTAAGATGTTGTCAAGGTAATGCGGAACGCCTGATAAATTTTAGGTTCATTCATCAATTATTATCTAAATATAGCCTGAGGCTGATTTGATGCCAAAGATTTTGTAATTGCAATCATTTGTGAGCACTGAGAACCAAGCTTTGAGGCCAAGCATTGATAATTTTCTTTAAAAAGTCAAGCCTGATTGTAGAAGTCTGCAAGGTAAATTTTCCCTTTGTACCACCCTCCCAGCTGGTGCATTAAGTCTTCTGGGAGAGGAAAACTAAATAATGGTCTTCACGTTTTGGGTTGACTGTCACTGACTAATTGCCACAAACTCTTATTCTTCCCTTGAAGTAAAGTTTTTCTAGCTGGAGCGAAAGGTATTACATAATCATCAATAAGATAGGCTGTCAAGCTCTCTTCCAGTGCAATTATTATGACTGTGCTCTAATATATCTTCAATGGCAAATAAGATGGGTCAAGTTTTTCAAAAATCATTGGAAGTTTCTTAAAACGTATTATTAAGTTCAAAGTTAACAAGACATTCAGGTTTGGTCTCCCACAGATTAGAAAACTAGTTGAAAAGTAAGGTGCATTTGTCTTTCAATGACGTATCAGACTTAAATTGATTGAAGATACCACTGGAGAGTTGCATAAACTTTAGTACTTTGTCCACATAGATATCCTTTTTTTATATAGCTGTACGTAACAGATTTAAATCAGTCAGATCAGAAATGACAAAACGGATATCGTGCTTACAAATTGTATTTGAAGCTAAAGTTTTGGAAATAAAAGTGCCTAAGACCAAAATTTCATTGTGAACTAGTCGATTCGTGTCACTTCGCAAACTCATCCATGTACTATTTTTCTTGCCATTTACATGACGTCCTTTGGTTGAATGGCAAAATTAATGGGTCTGTTGAAATTGAGCTTGTCGGCTTTGTTTCTTTAACAAAGCAATTACAATGGCTTCATTATTTACTGAGTGAATAAAACGTGAGTGAAGAGCTTCATCGTACGTACTTTTTAAAGAAGAAAAATCACAATTAACCACATACGCACGAATTCGAGCTGCTAGTTCTTGCATAGATTTCTACTGCTTCATTTCTCTGTTTCTCTATGGAGGTACAAAATAATGCCCAGTAATTGAGAATGGATGAAAATGAATAACTGCTTTAGCCACTAACCGATATTTGGTGTACGACTTTGTTCTTTCTTTGTCCTCTATTTTTGCTTTCATAACACTGCATCCGGTATTAATGGATGGGCTTTAAAAACAACTGCATCTTGTACTAATGCATGTTGGCTTCGTCCTTTATTCCTTTGTAGCTTAGCAACTGACAATCATACGAATAGACTTGGGTAATAGATCACAAATAGTAATTACAAAAAGGAAAAGAAAACAAACCTGCTATTAGATTATGGAGTGTATCATGACAATAAATTGAAAACTAATATGGGGTAATTCCTTTCCAATCCCATTTTTCCATGATAAACTTAAAAAATGTTTGGTTGACGCTGATGATGATGATGTTGTTTGCTCACTATAATTCGTTTTTTCACATATCAAATCATTTGCCACCAATCATTAGAAGAAAGTTTAATGAAGACAAATGCTCAGTTTTTCAGCTGCAACAAAACTAAAATAGTAGAAGTTTTGAATTAACCTGATCACAGGATGAACACCAAAGGCACCAAAGACAAAGATGTTAACAGTGTGATGTTTGTACCGAGCCTCATCTATGGAGCATGATTTAGTCTTATTAACTGAACAAGGAAAGAAAGAGGCGGATCGGTACAAGAAAAATAAGTAGCAAGTAACCTGAGAAAGGGACAATCTAAAGCACACGAAAAGCTCATCTTTAGATCCAATTTATCTTACTCTAAAAGCTGAAAAATCCTGTCGAGCCTAAACGGCAAGACCATAAAAATGAGTTGAAGAGTTAAAACATACGTAAATGGCTATCAACGTGAAGGTCTCTTTTGCTTACACTGTCACTGAGGCTTGTATCACAAGACACAAGAAAATGAAGAGAGTGAAAAGAAGAAAAGCTTTCACAGAAGAAATATTGGGACGAAGACTTCTGACATTAGTGAAAACTAAGGAGAGAGTACTTTTAGCAATAACAGGTTTTTCACGGTTTCTTTATTATCACTACTACCACATCTAAAGTCACAATATCAGATGAGGCTTNCTTTGTAGCTTAGCAACTGACAATCATACGAATAGACTTGGGTAATAGATCACAAATAGTAATTACAAAAAGGAAAAGAAAACAAACCTGCTATTAGATTATGGAGTGTATCATGACAATAAATTGAAAACTAATATGGGGTAATTCCTTTCCAATCCCATTTTTCCATGATAAACTTAAAAAATGTTTGGTTGACGCTGATGATGATGATGTTGTTTGCTCACTATAATTCGTTTTTTCACATATCAAATCATTTGCCACCAATCATTAGAAGAAAGTTTAATGAAGACAAATGCTCAGTTTTTCAGCTGCAACAAAACTAAAATAATAGAAGTTTTGAATTAACCTGATCACAGGATGAACACCAAAGGCACCAAAGACAAAGATGTTAACAGTGTGATGTTTGTACCGAGCCTCATCTATGGAGCATGATTTAGTCTTATTAACTGAACAAGGAAAGAAAGAGGCGGATCGGTACAAGAAAAATAAGTAGCAAGTAACCTGAGAAAGGGACAATCTAAAGCACACGAAAAGCTCATCTTTAGATCCAATTTATCTTACTCTAAAAGCTGAAAAATCCTGTCGAGCCTAAACGGCAAGACCATAAAAATGAGTTGAAGAGTTAAAACATACGTAAATGGCTATCAACGTGAAGGTCTCTTTTGCTTACACTGTCACTGAGGCTTGTATCACAAGACACAAGAAAATGAAGAGAGTAAAAAGAAGAAAAGCTTTCACAGAAGAAATATTGGGACGAAGACTTCTGACATTAGTAAAAACTAAGGAGAGAGTACTTTTAGCAATAACAGGTTTTTCACGGTTTCTTTATTATCACTACTACCACATCTAAAGTCACAATATCAGATGAGGCTTTCATCTTTGATCCGGCGATTCTTCCCTATCCTTGAGCATTGACAGCCTGTTGGGTACTGGAGGGCATTCGTTTGACGGAGCCCTGAGCCTGTCATAAAATAATTGCAAATAAAAATCGATCTCTAAAACCAGCTTCTAAACACAAACTATCAGAATGCTGACAAACTGCACCCTATGGTTATGGAGGCTGGTGTTATATTAAGCCATGGGAGTCACACTTTACTAATGTTGTTTTTATAAATGAGGAGCGTGGTGATGAAACGACACTACCGCAGGTATTTTTGGGAGACAGATCTCCAAAAGGGTTACTAACCAAAGCTAAAGAGGCACTCAATCCTATAAGACAGGTTTAACGCTGGCAAACGCCAACCTGACATCTCAACCTCTCCGGAATTGATTTAATTATGGTTTTTAATAAAAAAAGCCATTATTTAACTTTGAAGATACTACATCAAGCTTTCATCAGAAAAAAGCTCTGTAATACATCAAAAGAGCTAGTTATCTAAAACAGTTTTTCCACATTTCACTGTTGCAGAAACCACAACATGAAATGTATGCAGGAGTCAGCAGATTCACAATGCTAATGAGGCTAACCTAATAGACATTCTTTTTTGCCCGGAATATGTTCATAATTGAGAATTATGAACATTGAAAACTGTAGGGTGTAACAGAGGATAAAATTTAACTGAAATAAGGCATTAGTTGCAACCTCTACTGAAGAGACATGCAAAAAAGCTCTCTTGTGGGGTTTTCCTGGGAGATCTGAGGTTTTCTGGGAGATCAACCACTTCACATAATTAAGGCTATATAAACGTTGGATACGTGAGGGTACAGAGCGGCATATCTAGGATCTGGAGGGGTCGCTGAGTTTCAGTAGAAAATTCCACCAAGACGATTGTGGTTTTGATCCTTAAAATCGAATATAACAAGATAAATTAATCTTTTCTTTGTCTTGTCTTTTTAATAACCTACACAATGAATAGGATTAAGAGTTCTGTTGTAACAGCAAAGAAACAAAACTTAAAAGGTGAATAAAATATTGAAAGTGATTATCTCTATACCCATTCAAAAATAGGCAGGAGAATAGTTTTACACGCATTTCAGTCTGATGTTAATATTGTTGATGATGTTACAAATTTTGCAAAAAACACCCACATGTTGGTATTTTCATTATATGTTGATTAAAAAGTTTTTCCCTCCTTTATGTAGGGGATAAAATTCGAAAACAGCTAATTTTAAAAACCCAACACTATCAGTACATTTCACTGTTATGAAATATGGAACAGTATTACCAAGCTGCGTACTGTCACTGGTTTGATACGGCTTCGTATTTCTATTGTGTTGAAAAAATTCCACTTTCAAAAACAGTGATAAACTTGAATAAGCCAGTGCATTGTTCAGAGGTTCAAAGACCTTACCAATGACGGAGAGAAGACTTACAGGTCGATAGTTGTCAAGATCAGGAAGATCAACTGCATTCTTGAAGACAGAAGCAAAATTAGAAGCCTTCTAGGAAGAAGAAAACCAAAACTCTGATAAAAAGCAAGAAAGAAATCTCAGGAACACACTCTTTCAAAGCAATCTAGGATCAGCCTTTTTCCTTGGGGGTATAGAAAACCGAAAACCATCGAAAAATGGACGAATCACTGACTTGCCAGAAAGCAAAACACTTTTGTAACTCTCAGAAATCTCGACTTACAATTTTGGGAGTTGGGTTCGGTAAAGGGAAAGAAACAAGGACCTTTTAAATATTTCTGGCTGAAAATAATGTTTTCCAATTTTGTGAGAAATCTTCAACAAGTATATAAAACTTTAAATAAATAATGTGCAAAAACTAAACATCTTGTATGAGGGAGTGTCTATTACTTTAATGGGACAATAATCTTTTGTAGAAAACTTTGTTAAACGCCGTGGAAAACCCAACACGCATGGTGACAAAGACAAGCACATGTCAATAAATTTAACAATATGTTATTCAACTATTTCAATGGAAAGAAATGTTGTAATTCAGGCTGGTGAAAAATGCGAGGTCTTGAAAGAACGCTGACGTAAAGTGCAAAAGTTGACACAAAAATGTGCTAAATGACAAAAAGCTTTCTCTTTCAATAGTAACAATTGGTATTGCAAAGGAGAAGTGTTAAAATCTTTTGAACAGAGTTTGCGACACGAACACTGAACATGTGTGGCCTTTTCACTATTGTACAGTACTTCTTTAAGATAAGCAGATGGTTAGCGTTCACACATTTTATCATATCTAATAAACTACAACATATTTAATATATTCCTTCAAAATTAAAAATGATTTTGATGAATACTAATCGAATTTTACCTTAGAAAATTAAATAATTTATTCCCATAACGCTTCACAAATTCCTTGTTAAGACCTGTACGTCTTAAGAGAGAGCTGTAAGACCAAAAGTCAGAAGGTATCTCTTAATCCTTGAAAAAAAAGCATTACACAGGAAATTTCGGCTGAGGTTCGGTTAAATATTTTTAAAATCATTTACAAGAGAAATGTTTGCTAGTAAAGAAAAATTGTAATACCGTCTCTTAGACCTTAAAATACAAGGCTAATGCCTGGCGAGGTTAAGTATGTCTCTTGGGAAGGAAGGTCTCTTTACCCATGGCTGACAATCCTTTTACGGATGATACCTCAAACAAACACCGGCAGTAGTGCCGTTTCATCGCCACCCCTCTTTTACGAGAAAGTACAGTAGACTGTTTTCTGGTAGACCTTTAATGTTCATGAATAGATAAGAATCGCCGGGTCAAGGATGGAAGCCTCATCTGATATTGTGACTTTAGATGTGGTAGTAGTGATAATAAAGAAACCGTGAAAAACCTGTTATTGCTAAAAGTACTCTCTCCTTAGTTTTCACTAATGTCAGAAGTCTTCGTCCCAATATTTCTTCTGTGAAAGCTTTTCTTCTTTTTACTCTCTTCATTTTCTTGTGTCTTGTGATACAAGCCTCAGTGACAGTGTAAGCAAAAGAGACCTTCACGTTGATAGCCATTTACGTATGTTTTAACTCTTCAACTCATTTTTATGGTCTTGCCGTTTAGGCTCGACANTGTTATTGCTAAAAGTACTCTCTCCTTAGTTTTCACTAATGTCAGAAGTCTTCGTCCCAATATTTCTTCTGTGAAAGCTTTTCTTCTTTTTACTCTCTTCATTTTCTTGTGTCTTGTGATACAAGCCTCAGTGACAGTGTAAGCAAAAGAGACCTTCACGTTGATAGCCATTTACGTATGTTTTAACTCTTCAACTCATTTTTATGGTCTTGCCGTTTAGGCTCGACAGGATTTTTCAGCTTTTAGAGTAAGATAAATTGGATCTAAAGATGAGCCTTTCGTGTGCTTTAGATTGTCCCTTTCTCAGGTTACTTGCTACTTATTTTTCTTGTACCGATCCCCCTCTTTCTTTCCTTGTTCAGTTAATAAGACTAAATCATGCTCCATAGATGAGGCTCGGTACAAACATCAAACTGCTAACATCTTTGTCTTTGGTGCCTTTGGTGTTCATCCTGTGATCAGGTTAATTCAAAACTTCTACTATTTTAGTTTTGTTGCAGCTGAAAAACTGAGCATTTGTCTTCATTAAACTTTCTTCTAATGATTGGTGGCAAATGATTTGATATGTGAAAAAACGAATTATAGTGAGCAAACAACATCATTATTTTTACTTCCAATTCGTTTACTGGGTTTTTGATGTTATCTGGGGATTTTTATATGAATAGTTAATCCAACCTGTTGTTTTCTAAAAAATGATAAAGTTAAAATAAAAAGTTAAAAAATAATAATTAGTTATTAATAATCTTTTATTATTTATTACTAGTAACAAACAAAAATTTATTATTTGCCTTGTATAAACAGCAAAGCCCCTAACTAAAAAAATCCTAATGTCGATATTGTAATCTGGGGATGAAATACAGTCTTTGACTACCACAGGTCATTGGTGACCCAAACTTTAATATACGTTCTCTTATTGATTAAGTTTTAAGGCTTGTTATTTAAAAGTTATTGAAAGGGGATTCGATCGAAAAATGTTACCCCAACTGTTAAATCTTTGTCATCTTTTTGATTTGATAAACTTGTATCAAGCTTGGAAAAAGAATATTCCTTTTCTTTCAGCTTTCTTTCAAGTTCAGATTTTACAAACGTCCTGACTAATTTGTTCATAAAACTCTGCATTTCATCATGTGAACAATGAACGAGTGGTTCCTCTGACTGTAAGAACTTTTTAAAAGTAGTGAAGTACAGATTGATAAAATACCAAGTAAACTTGGGTCATGATTCTGCAATTGATTCAGGTAGCCAATAAAACTTATAATAATAAGAAGCTTATCTTGCTTATTTTCAGATAAAAAGTAAGATTGTAGTTGGACTTGTGTATCTTTGGTATTCCATAAAACCTTGGTAATTGCGATCCTTTGAGGGGTTTTTTGTGTGGTAGAAGCAATTATCCAGAGGATGTTTTCTGTAGTGCAATCAGTGCTTTGCTTACTTTGGTCTTGACAAGCCCAAAATTTTACAAACTTTACAAACTGGATTTAAGAGGTGGGAGCACTTTGTAATGTGGGAGATCCTTCGGTGTGATTTCATTATCCTCTGTTCCATCGGCAGTCATTAGACAGCCTGTTTTCTTCCAGCATTGCTTTCTTAGCTTTAATACTCGGGACCGCATAAAGTCGACCAGGAATTCCTGAACAAGTGCTTTATCAAATTCCCCCCCTGCACTGGGAGCAATCCCTATTTTGTGCCCAAACCACATATTCAGGTTATCTCCTTTCATCAAACCATTGTTGGTAGTTATGTTCAGCGAGGACTTTTAAGTTTTGTGAAATACCCGCTTTGACCCCTTGTTACAAGTCTGTGGCATTTTTCAAACCACACCACACCACCCCTTTCAAATCTAAAACAGAGTTTTTAACGTTATATGTTTGTTGAGCAGTCAAAAAGCTTTGAGTGTGGAGTTGACCCATTGTACTGAACACTCAGTGCCAACCCAAGCATTAACTTGCTAGTATACTCCCCCAACAGGATGATACTGAACTATTTCGTCTTGACGTAGATGCTCGCCTTTTTCGCGAAAAGATATGGAAATTTTGGGTTGCGTGTCATCTCCACGAATACAAAACTGCAATGTACTGTGCCTTTTGCCCTATTGCTAACGGGCTTATCCACGTCTTTGGATAATTGGCTCCCGGTTCGATGATTTCATATTTTTTCTTGGAATCGATAACAAAAGACATTGGTGATTGGTTCAGACTGAATCGCTGACACTGCAGGAAACAACTCCATTTAGCGTCATGCGAAGCAGAATTAGTCTCTCAACGAATCAAACGTCCCCTAGTTACACTATGCCATTTTATCAAGTCGTTCTGGTAAGGCTGGTTTGGTTCATTTCGGTTTCGTTGTCGTACACGCATTAAAACATTGTACCGACGCAAAAGCATTGTGATTACATGTCTTTCAATTACCACTGTTTTATCACATGTCAATTCTCGTTGAATCATTTTGGGCTTGTTGCAAAGCCAGTTGAAATCTACTTTTCTCCCTTTAGAACGAACAACTTTTAATTGATCAAAAAGCTCCCGGTACAACTCGAGATATTTCACTTAGCTATGATATAGTTGAGTAAGATGCTGGAGTGAATTCTACTGAGAATATCGATAAAGCTGGAACAGCGAGGAGCTATATAGAGAAGGATTGTGAAAAAAGTGGTCGAAGAAGACAATTTACTAATTTGTGACAAAGAAAATATTGAAATTGTTTTTCATGAGAATACCATCCTAAACATTCAAGGAATTTATTAACTGATAGAATAACTTCTGAAAACGTATGTTCTACATCTTTTTGTATCTTTCGCATCTTTTTCAGATATTGTTATTTCCACTACGAGTTGCCCACGGCGGTTTACTTACTAGTACATGTGCTATTATTTACCCATTAACGACCATGTTTCCGCTGCGGGAACAAGTACAAAAGTTCATAGTTTTTCTTTCGTGTTATGTCTTCAATCATTCCCAACACATTTTTATCTGCACGTATGTCTAAACTAATACATTTCCTCAATTCATTGTGTAGGATTAACTATTTGTGCGCTCAGAATGCACTACAAATTGTTCATTTGAAACTCATCCATGCCTAGGGGATGGATAAGTTTCAAATGAAGACAGCACAGATGAAGATGATGCTGATGTAAACAATCTAAGCGGTAATTGGCTATTGGCCAAAGCAGAAGCCCCACTAAGCTTTGTTGATCATAGTGATGCTATATTAGCTCCTAAAATCAACACAACAGACACAGGGCAATTTAAGTTACCAGAATATAAAGCTGGAGCGAGTTTATACCAAGCAAGGGGCGACGTCGAAAACAGTATGCAGATGGAGTAAATCGGAACGAACGTATATTTGAGCCGGCCAGCCGCAGCAGCTCCGTTGCTATAACCAGGGAACGGGGTTGGTGCATCGAAAATCCGAAAAACAGTGCAAAGTAAAAATTGGTATTCAATGGAAAAGTGGAGACGGACCCCATTAGCCTGGATGCTTGAAGTTACTGATTATTGGTTGGATATTGTAGTGGCTTAACAAAGATAAATAGGACTATTTACTCGCTTTGCCTGCAGCTTGACGTTAAGTTGTTCAGTAGATCTTTCCAAAATATGCTAGAGGAGATAGGGGAACAAGTGCTTCAATTTGTTTTCAAAAGGTACTATCTGCTGTTATTTCTGATTTAACAAGCCGTTGTCTAGTTCGCGCTGTAGTGCTGGGAAGATGCGAAGTTTGCAAATAGAATTCAGTATGCGCTGTGTTAAGTGAAAGGTCAACTTACACGAAGAATGTTTTGAGGCTTTTATGCATATTAATACCTTTGAATGGCAATGTAAATCGTCTGTTTTTCCAGTTAGTTTCATGAGGATAGTGATGTTACTTTCAAAGTCTCTTTAGATTGCTTCAAAATCGCAAATGTAGAGTGAGGTTACCACTAAAAAATTTTAATGCATTGTTCCTTCCGTTTCCCTCCTAATAATAAGTCCTGCATTTGTTTCTCATTTTGTGTCATAGTGGAAAAGCTTAATCATACCCTTGAGGAATGTAAACACATTTCATTGTCCGCAAAGAATATGTTGAAGCCAACAAACGTCAATTTGTGCTAGATTTGTTGCTTTCTTTAGCTAACGCTAATAACAGAGATCCACATGTGTCTTTTAGATACTGTAGTTGCTGATTCTGTATATTCGTAACATCAAATGCAATGTCAATTCTTCAAATATAATGACTTTTTAGTCCTAAAATAGCCGGTTAATGCGATATCAAAAGTATGAGTAGATGTCTCCGGTAGCGCCCATATTACCGCAACAGGGGCATTTACTCTGCCTATAAAATCATAACAGTAGAAATTTAAGACAAAAGCCTTTCTTTACTTTGTTTGTGACACGAATCAAAGTAATATATTTTTATTTTAACCCAATTTTATATTAATGAATTTTAGAAGCTATAATGTGAAAAATGAGGATCATAGCAAATGTGCTAGTATCCGGGGTCAATAGAGACGACCATAAACTGAATCGGCTCTACTTGTGCTTCAAGTTACGAAAACAAGGACTGAGGAGAGGGTAACTTTGAGAAACTGTTGGGTTGTATCTAAATGCTATATTCAATCAAACAATAGCTGGAAGTAGAACGATGGAGTTGTAAGGTGGGTAAGAGAATCCAGGCAGCCAACTGAGAAAACCTGCAGGGACCTATTACGATATATTTTTAAAAATCGAGATAAAAGGCGACGAAATCAAGACACCATGATACGAGCGTAGAAAGTAGTTTAAATATTTGATAACTTGTACAGTAATAGGTCAGAAAGTGTTCGGGAAAAACAATTTAATTTGTTGGTCCAAAGAAGCGAGGTGGGTTTCCTCTGTTTAAATATCAGCTTTAAATGAAATTAGAGATGACACTGACAGAAAATCCGTTTCAAATAACAAATTCTGATAAAGAAGATGCAGCTCAGCCATTTCATCTTTTCGATGAAGACAGTGATTTTCCTGTCGTTGTTTCTTTATCATTTACAAAAAAGTGTTTGGCTTGAAATAAACACCGTAAAAATGTGCCTAAATATTTAATAAACGCCTTGGCGTTTATTAGAGGGATTACAGAATGTGTAATCGATAAATTGTTTCAGACTGCATTATTTGGGCATCCAATGTCAAGAAGACGCTCCTGAGGAATTGATGTAAATGATAGAACTTTGACGTTCAAACACAAATTGTTCGAATCTAAGAACAGTTATTCCATTCATTCACTTTTGTTTTAATTTTCAAAGAAAAAGAAGGAAGATATGGACAAAATGATTTTTTGCTCCATTCAATATTTCTAGTAAACTTGCTATTTATTCCTGTGTTGATTAAAGAGACTTAAAAATTCCCATTGCATTCAGAGGGACAGATTATTCAACTCATATTTGTGAGTTGGATCTGTACTCACTCTTGTTAATTTTCCCCGTATGAATGTGTTTGTTCATATAAAATTTACAATTTTTTTTTAAAAAGTCATAAATTCAAGAAAAGGACAATCATAAAAAGATGCAAAATACGAAATGACACCTTGAAAACGTTTATGCGCCACATAATCATATCCTGGAGCTTTCGTTGATCGCTAACATCTTTGGAAAAAGAAAAATACGCAGAATTCTCTAAGCTTTCAGTAGTTACTTTATGATGGTGATTAAATGATTTCTTGGGAGTGAATTGTATTTTTTCTTCGAAAACAAATTAGAGAAAAATATAACACGAAAGCTGTTGTGATTAGCAAAGTCTGGTGCGACCACCATCATTGGAAAATTCGTGACTGTCAGTCAATGTGTTGATTTAACAGTACCACTTTCATTAATAGTATACCCGTTGAAGTAGACAGAAGTTAGATAGAATAGAAGTTTACTGCGTCTTGAATCACGAAGAAAAAGATTGTAATCTTCGTTGTCACCATTACGCTTTCAACGAGTATGAACTAAAACTAATTCTCGTTTAAAATGTATAGCAGATTTAATAGTAAATTTATACCGTTCTCGCATATTCCTGTCATGTGGTAAAGCACATCAAACGTTTCTAGAATATTCGATCAGATAGGAATCATAATTAGCTAATGTGCTCATATTGTTCACAACCTGCTCCTTACAAAACCACATGTTTACACAGGAAAATACAGCGCTGACGTCAACAGTATTGGATAACACAAGAGGATTTAACATTGACGTCAATAATATTGTTCTAAAATGTCTCTGTATTTTGTACAGAGAGCAAGTCTCGACCCCCAAACCCCCTCTGCCCTGTGTCCCACTACTGAGGCTACTCTTATTATTCTGCCACTGCTAATGCTATTCCTGCTGCTGCTCCTCCTCCTCCTCCTCCTCCTCCTCCTACTACTACTGCTGCTGCTGCTGCTACTGCTACTATTACTGCAGTTACTACTACTACAACAACCACTATTTCTAATAATAATAATAATAATAATAATAATAATAACAATAATAATGATAATAATAATGATAATAATAATATATTTTGTATTTTTAACTAGCAATATTTGGTAGTTATTTATTATGGCTTGCACCAAAGCTTTATTCATTCAATAAAAATAATAATAATAATAATAATAATAATAATAATAATAATATGAACTACACTTTCTCATCTTATCTTATTGAACAATTCAGTTCAATTTTTCTTCTACCTTGTTCATAAACAGTAACAGAGAACATATGATAAGTCGTTACCATAGGTTGACTTTACTAAAGAAGTATTTCTTTTCTTAATAGTCAAGTTAAATAAATTTATTACATAGGTGAAAAAAGGGTTTGATGATTGAGATACTCATCAACTTGATGGTATTTGGTTTGCCCTGCTTTCATAAGTCAGATAGACTGATGGTGTTCATGTTTGTTCCCGGTGGTATCAATTTGCCCTGACAACACCTTTTAGATTCCTCGGCGTTTTATAATTTTGACAAAAACAAAAAAAGGAACACAAAATCGTTGGGATTTTCAAGGGTAATTATGAAGTGCCGGGTTAATTTTTAATCAGGGGTTTGGTGTCGTCTTTCAATAAAGAAGAAACTAGAACCTATATAAGTGATTGGGAGATTGTAATCTTTATCTCTTGAATAAGAATTAAGTTCAAAACCGAAAGTTGTAAAGTCCTATTACATGAGCACAGTCAATGGTGTTTTTTTGGTATTAAAAGTCTTTTGAGGGTTTCTGTCTTCCTCAACCCTACAGTTGGATAGTTATTACGTTAGGAAAATTGGCCTTGAGGCCTGGTCCTAAGTTGTAATTAAGTGGGAGACGTCATCGAAGATATTTTGCACTGATCTCAAAACGATCATATTTTATGGATGTATATTTTGAGACCAGTTTCCTTTCCTTTCTGAAACTTTTTTATCAATTAAACTAAATACTGTTTCCCTAATTAACAAAGTTAAAACCGGAAGAATTCGATGTCTTAATGAAGAAGCAATGTGTAAGAGTAGTTCAATAAGGTAATCGGAGACGCAGGTGGAAGTTATTATTAATATTTGAGTGGGTTTTATTTTGCTGCTGGCACAATTGAAAATATTGAGAATATTAAGATATCGAGAGAAGAAGCATGATTTGGTAATAATTCGAAATCAGATACGTTTCCCTTTAGATGGATATAATCAGATGCTACGCTACACCAGTTTTAAATCCAGTTTAGAACTAGAACTAGAGTCACAAGCTCTGAAAATTGAAACGGAATGTTATGCAGTAATAATTTTCTTCTTTTCCTGACGGGCTCCTCACGTCAGGAATCCTGAGTTAATCGACCTCTGATATTTCCTCTTCCATTTACTTATTAGGGTTATTTCTGCAAAACAGGGCTGGAATTTTGATATGATCAGTAAGCAACAAAAATTCTCAGCTAAAATACTGATTGCCAAGATACAATATCTGTAATCCATGTGTGGCATAAAAAGACCTTAAATGTTAGAGCATTATCATGTCTTGAGTCGTAAGCTTTTTCTGAGCTCAAGCAAAGAACGATGCTCTTTTTACTCCGCCCCTTTTCCATATCAGAGAAGTATAATTTTGTTTAAGGATAGTGTGAAGTAAACATACCTGGTAAAGAAATCAGACTTTCATTTCACATTAAAAGATTATTTACGGTTTTTCATGGGAGTAAATTCATAGCCACAGAGTGGCTACAGCCTAGGTAAGAGGAGAGCAGATATGCGGTTTACAGTACAGCAACCAAGACAGGAATGTCTTGAGCAGACAACGTATCAGGTATTAGCAGAGCTTACCAGACCTTTGGCTACTGGAAATAGGGGGACTTGCTAGGAGATACTTGGTATATACTCACACATTTCTGTATTGGTTAAAGAAAATTGGAAAGCTTCTTTGTTTTATACAGACCAGTGTAGGTTTTACAGAAACCTCTTTGTGTAACATTGCAGTTGAAAACGGTGCGGAAAAAATGACATTTCTGTACAAGCTGTATTTTCCGTTTACTGTGGTGGCATGATATGATATGCTTTAAATGGTAGTAAATTCAATATTTTTGTCCCCTTTTGCACACTTAGTAAAGTGTTCAACTCCTGGGATTTCAACGCCAAAAATAGAGTTTCGTCTGGTAAAAAGATACTCTATGGTGATAGTGAAAAACTTGTTACTCACACACATTCAAAGCTATTCAGGAAATTATGAACCCTTTCTCTGAGGTTGGACAAGCTTTGAAATGACCTGTGTATGGGTCCAGACTGTAAGTATTGAAAGGCAATGTTTCTATTAAAGGCTTTTGTCTTGTGGTATCTGATGCATTTGAAAGCTTTTAAAAAAATAATTGCTGTATAAAACATTCGTATACTATCAGCAGAAACATAAACGTTATTTTATTGTCAAATTGGTATCAAATTTGGAGTTTTTGTTACCAATAATTGAGAAACATTTTTTTTGCGTGAAGTGGTTTGCACTGACACCAGATAGTTTTGTTTTGTGATACTCAAAAACGATGAATATATCAGAAAATTGTCATGGATAGGCAGTGTATTGACAGAATATGGAACACATGAAGCCCAAACTTTTAAAAAATGTCACCTATACCCCACAGTAGGGCAGAGGCTTAAAATATTTCAATCAAACAAATGCAAGGGGACAATACCAGCACCAAACATGAAAAATAGAAAAGCAGTTATCGTTTATTACACCTTCCAAACTCGAAACAAGTCCAATCACACAGAACAAATAAATATCATCTCAAAGGGAAAGCATCTTGAGGTAACATTCACAGTTACAATTGCACAGAATCATGGAGTTATTTAACCAAAATGAAAGCAGCAACTGTATAAATAGAAATGCCACCCTAAAACACAGTAAAAAGATCCATCCTGAAGAAAAATCTTCAATTTTGAATGTCAGACCTAATATTACTTGTTTATTGAGACTAAACAGTCAAAAAAAGTAATGATACATACTTGAATAATGCTGATAAACTATATGGCATCAACAGTATCCAACCGCAATAGAAAATCACCATCACTATAATGATTAATGAAACAAAATTATGGGTAATAAATACTTACACATCCAAACATAAATATCTGAAACAAAATAAATATGGCATGACTAGTTAAGAAGTTCTTAAACTCCAAAGAACTATATCAGCTTTACTTTCTATTACTATTACTTTCAGAGAAATAATGAATCACTAAAGCCACGTTTCATGAGCAGACGTGTTACTTTCAAACAGATGAGCATAACCTTAATTGATTCACAGACTGTAGGCCATTTTCTCCATCATAACTTTATTCATTAACATAATACTGAAAAATATGATTCCCATTTGCAATAACTCTACCCATTTCAGAAGTAACTTTTAAGTTTGACAATACTGACCAGCGACACAGGAGTGTTCATTAATCAAGGTCAACACATTACATGTAAAAATTTCATTTACCACACAGTTCCTTATCGCTTACTTAAATATCACATCAGCTATCATATATTCCTAGGATTTGCTGAGATTCAAAACCTGAAATAAGATATTTACAAGGAACAATCAATAATGTACATGTCCATTTACTGTCAGGTTCTTTTTGTGTTTGTTGATAAGTTATACCACTGCTGATATCACAATATGTTTATCATTATATTTCATAAATAGCTACTTGAATATTCTACTTAAAGTAATGGAGAAAAAAATACTAAAAGTAGTGGAAAATAATTTGCTTCCTCCTTTACAAATGTACTACATTCTCCATCCAAAAATGACAACTGCATAAGAAAATCAAACTTAAATGTATTTTCATCAAAGCAAGGCCGTTCAGTCGCTCACTTGTCATTGTACGTCTTGTATGAGTCTTCAGAGATCTCATCTGGGAAATTGATCTCTCACATTCAGCAGAAGTTATGGGGAGAGTGCACAAAAGCTTCAGCATTTGGTGAATCCATAGAAAAAATACTGCACTGCATGGCTAAAGACTGCCCTGCATTTGTTGTTGGCAAGGTGGTGTTCTGTTCTGCTGCCCTTTTTCATTTCACTGTTCAACGGTGAAATTCAGCACACAGATTCTGGCCTCCCTGTGGAACAATGGAAGCTGACTCATCTGCCTAGACTAGGTTGTCTGACACCAGCAACAGACCATCCCTCACAATGGCAGCATTTTGGAATTGGTCGGTCATCTGTGTGTTGAGGTGATCCAGAAATGGCATAGCTGTTGACGTGCGGGAGTATTCTTCAGAAGTTAATGCTGGATGGTTTTCTCGAAACTGTCTGCCTCCCAACTCTCCGTGTTACACTGATCACCTGTGCTGCATCTTTGCCATCTCGACTGCTTCTTGATACCATGATATTGAGAACACATCCTGAACACTGCTTCTCTGGTCACTTCCGATATCTCTTTGTAGGCAACAACGATGTCCTTGGCCCTCTGCTGAAGCTTGACTGTAAAAGGCTGGAGGTATTGCAAGCACTTTCTAGTTACAACAAAGGCGACCAAGAAGATGCCATCTTCCACTGCTCCCAGAAAATCCTGTGCCTTCACAAGGGTCTCGTTATTCCATTCCTCGTTGTTGTCTATGATGTCTTGCAGGCATTCCACGATGACTGGAAAGACTGCGTCAAATGTCTCAAATGCATGGTATTCCTCCATCCATCGAGTCCTACAGAGATCCACCAGATTCTGCTTTCCTTTTGATTCCTACGGAATGGATTCTGGAGCAGCTTGAACAATAATCTCCTCAAGTTTCCTCTGGCTCTTGGGAGACGATGTAAAGAAGAGTTATATCTCTTTCAGCAACCCCATGAAAATCTTTAAAGCAGGAACAGTGTACACTTTGATGACGCAGAGGCTGAGACAGTGTGACGCACAATAAAAATACAAGGCCTTGTCATTTTTCTTCAGGATCCTAGCCTGTACCCTCTTGAACTTCCATGACATGTTCCATTCTCCATTATATCCCTGGCACCTGATATTCGAAACATCCAAATCCTAGCTGGCTAATAATTCCAAGATCAGCTCAGCTATGGTCTCTCCTGTTATGTCCGGACACTCAATGTAAGCCAGGAATACCTCACGGATTGCCATCTCTGCATCAACAAAGCGCAAAACTAGTGATAGCTGCTCCCAGTCGGATACGTCACAAACCTCATCAGTCAGGATAGAAAAATGCTGCTGAGTTCTGATGTTTGCAATCAGTCGCTCGCGAATCTGATCTCCGACGATGTTTATCATTATGTTTTTCCTTCGAAATGTACGTCTCCTTGGGGTTGCAGGTGTTAAGATGTTCTTCAGAAAAATACCTCCGTCATCGATTCGCAGCTGCAAAAGAGCGTTGAAATTGCTGACATTCTCAGAACATAGAACACCACCATCTCGATCGATGGCCTCTAAGTACGTGCAAGCCCCTGCTTACCACACAAAACGACAATCTGGAAAATTCTGGCAATTATTTTCCGATTGATACTCAGCTGCTCCTCTTCTTCTAGGGTCATTCTAATGTTAATAACCTGAGTGGGATTCTCCATGCTTGCAATGAAATTTTCGGCCATCGTCGTGGATATCAAGAACGTAAATGCTTAATCAAACAGTGCACAGAGGAAAATATTCAAGTTTGCTTAAATCTCAAGTACTGATATACATTTAGTATAAAAGTACAAAGCACATGTGTAGTTGTTACCGCTTTTAAATTATAATGCAACATTACCTATCGAGTCTATATGAATAAATATACCATGCGAAGTAGAAGTTTCTGGACAGCATGCTTGCTTTTCACACCCCACAGACATCAATTCAAACATCAATTCACACCTCCACAAATAACCTTGTTCACTTGCTAAAATGTGCGCTGAGGCTCTTCTTCAAATCTATCATATTTGGACTGTCTCTGACATCTAAAAGTAGCTTGTTATATATAATGGTAACTTGAAATTTAAAAGCTTTTTTACCAAATTCGAGCTTATCAGACGGGAGTTGATTAGTTTTCCACTTTTTCTAGTTCCTTTAGTATGAGCATTTATCTGAAAATAGTTTGCAAAGTTTTTACAGGTATTTCCATCTGGGCATTGTTTTACGAAGGTACAAGCTTTTGTTTTCATTCTACTCTCAACTGATTTTATTTTAACGCTTCTTCCAATGATTCTTTTGGCACTGTTATTTCATAATCTCAGCTTTTTCTGCTGATTGTTTGTTATTCTCAGGCTGATCATTGTGCTGTACGTAACAATGGGTATAAGCATCATTTCGTAAATTTTGAAAGCTGCTTCTGTGTTAAGGTAACATCTTAGCTAGTAAGCTCAATCTCCCAGTTGCTTTCCTGTAGCTTTTTTCGGAGTTGTCTTCTAGGGTGAGCTCTGAATCGAGCCGATTTCTCAGGTAGGCGTAAGATATAATTTGATGGACGGGTGTCCCATTGACTTTTAATGTGATTGAGTCTCTCTGTTGTTGTGCTAAACGTTTTGCATTACAGAAAAACATGCTCGGTGTTTTGCCATGTTTCAATTTTAAAACCAGCTCATTACTACGGAAATAGTTTTTCAAATGTTCCAACTCGTCGTTCAATATTCTTTCTATTGTATTTATGTTATTGTGGGCAACATAAATGACCCTGGAACCCCTGGAAACCCCCTAATCCGACTCTGTGCTAAGATGACTTTTCTCAATTGAAACAATATCTTTTAACAAGTTCCTTTTTTCCCCTTCTCTGAGCTCCAGTAAGCCGGAAGAAAACACTAGCGAACTTATATTTCTCCTTAGGTCGGTGATGATTGTTAAAAATATTCAGTTCTCTACCGAAACAGCAACAGCCAATAAATAATTGTTTCTGCAAGTCAACGTTTCCACAATTGCAATACCTGTCACAATTAAAAACGAAATCTTCGCCCACCCAAGGCCCACTATTTTCTACATTTCTCCCTAATGCATCTATATAATATCTATCATTAACTATTAAAGAGTTATTCACAAACATTGGCGGATAAAAGTGGGTTTTACCTTTTTTAGTCATTTTGTTAATTGTTTTCCACCTGTATGGCAAAAAAAAGCCCAAATAGCAGTGCAAAGGTTTGATGTTTTACTGAGGCAATTGACATATTTTTGAAACATTTCCATCTTTTACCAGATAAAGGTTAAAGATAAATGATGAAAGCTTGGCGGCAATCCACATTCTGTTTAGACTTTTAAAACTTGGAGCTGGAGTGCATTTCCCCCAAGGAACTAGATTTACGGGAAAAATGTACGGTAAAACAGTGCTTCTGTATATTTTACCCTACCAATATTTCGTACCACAAACCCACTTCCACTTTTGGAAAGATGCTTCCTCTTTCAAGCTATCTGACATCTTCTAATCTTGGAACTAACAATTTTATTAAAATCTAGTATTTACTGCTATTATATAATGTTTGGGATTTTAGAGTAGGCAGATATTAAATATTTAAATATCGCTAGTGACTGAGTAATACTAGGAACTCACTGGCACTGAAACATCGTAACTGAGAGGGTGCTTTGGGTATCCTTGATTTTATGATATATATAAATACTTGTCGCACAAAGTTTTGAAATTTTGCTTGTTCCTACGTGACCCATACATGCATCCTGCTACATTTTTGGTCTCAGAAGTGGGATTTCGGCAGATAAAGTACAAAATAACTAAAAATTGTTAAAAGTGCTGATAAAGGCCCTTCAAAAGAAGTTGGTTCAAACGGAGATACAGCTACAGCGACCTCTTAAAAATTTGCGAAGAAATGTCTAAAAGAAGCAGCCACCAGAAGGTTTTTGTCAGATCTAATTTCCACGCAAAATCCTTAGAGGAAGGTATGCAGAAACAACAGCAAAATATTACTGCCAAGGTGAACTATCAGCAGGAAGCCCTCCCTTAAGGTTCTCAATACCTGTGTTTGGAGCTTGATGCAGTTATCGACGCTGGGGTTCATTTTGTGAATGCGACATCTAAAGTGAAAGATTAAGGTCTAAATACATTTTCATGTATTGAATAACTCTCTCCAGTATCACATTCTGTAGCTGTTGAAGAATATCTCAATACAACAGCAGTTGCTTGAAGAAATCTTGATAAAAATGATGCAGTACACCAACAGATAATGTTTCACGTGAAAGTCTGAATTTTATCAGAACTTTATTTCGACCCACAGAAATTCGGTGTCAATTCCACAGTGTGATTGGCAACGAAAGCAGCACTGTTTCTGTCGGTGCAGAGACAGCATTTCAATCCTACAGCTACGTTGTTAAAAGAATCCACAAAATTCCAATTTTTTGACAACGACAGTCGAGATTGACAATTTAGCTCAAACGTTTTTCGAATTTCTTCATGGTCAGGTGGTGTAGCTATGACGAATGACGATGAAAAGTTTGTATGATGTGCCATTCACAGTCAGGCTTTTCTTAATTTTGAATTTGTAGCCTTATGAAAACTGGATTTCTTGACCAACAGAACTCAACACTTCAAGTTTTCCTTGAGGCCTCAGTTTTGATAATATCCAGTAGTGCTAAGAGGCAATGAAAAATGCCAGCCACAAGTAACAGAAAATAGATATTGAGACATTGCAGCTGACCTTATTTCTCATTATTGGCAGTCCTCAAAGCAGTGTGTGATTTTTAGATATTTACTGTCTAATTTATTAATGCAAGTTCGCTTTATTGTGTTGTTTATCCAAATAAAATGGGAATCTATATAGCAAATATTTATACACCCAAGACGAATTTTTAATTTTTGGCAAATTTAAGCAACAGTTTTGTAGGTTTTGAACAACAGATACTGAGTGTGACATGACAACCTATCAAGGACAAATGAAGGTAGATTAGAGTCTAATAACAAAGTGACATCATAATAACAAATAACTTAGTAGTTGATAAAAATTTCAGAAATCTCTGGCGACACTATGGAAAGAGAAAGTTTAGTTTGGCTTCCACAGGTTATACGTAAGATACATTTGAAATCAATGGACCTAGAGCTACGTTGTTATCTACATTTATTATTGAGTTTTCAATAATTCTACAGCGTCCCTAGAAAGCAATTCGTTGCTGTGCAACTGCAAGAGTATGCACTTGTAACTGATAGCCCTTACCAGGTAGACAGGGAACTCTTAATATCAAGGTTGTGGAATAGAGACCACTTACTGTTATACTGTAAGAATTTCATAAAACACGTTTTTGAAATCTTCACGCAAAAACCATTTTTCTGCTGAAAGAAAATATGTCAATAAGACTGAAACATCAGAAATAACAGAAATGTCATAAAAATGTAACTCCAACACTTTTCTATTTCAACACCTTTTTAAAAGTTAGAGCTGAGCCATGTTTATCTTGGGTAACACAGTCCACTTCATTTTTCAAAAAGGTCTGACAGTTTCTTTTTACTGATGTTATAAACAGACTGTTTCACCATGTCTTTTTGATTCGCTCAGAAACCGTTCACACCTTAATGTGGACGCCTATTTTCTGATTTTATAATTTCACGGCATATCACATGGAGCTTTCACCTGCATTTACACGACAGATTTCACCCTTTTGTAATGTTCATTGCCACCACCACCACCCCCTTCCCTACAGGAAGGAAATTGAAAGAACTGGGAAATCTGGCTAAGGCAAGGTCAGTTAAAGAAAAAAGCTAGCACTAGTTTCTCATTAACATAAAATACTTTCAATTCCTTGTTACCTTACTTTGTTAAAAGTGAAACAAAGAAAGTGTTTAATGCTACTGCTCTGATAGTTGTTTTCTTTGTATTGATCCTTAGGAAAGAAACAATACGTACTACATCTGTCTAATTTTGCTCTTCTTTCGTGGAGAGAAACAAAGACCTTTATTTCCTTGATCGTTTTGTTTGCATCTGTTTACAAGAAACGGTGAAAAAGTGAATGACTTCCATTTGTCCTTTAAATGCGCAGTCACGTGTCTCTTTAAAAGCCCAACATGGGATTTTGCGCTGTATTTAATCTTACAACATTCTCCATTCATGGTATTCCATAGCAAATCGTTTGTTCTGCTGACAATGCTTGTTGACCAATTAAAGTCGTACTAAGATCTCATTTCTCATGCCCTGAAAGTTACTGGGGAAATTGGCTTTTCTTACATTGGTCCTTATAGCTGACATTCTTCATTCATGTTTAATGATCAGACGTTACTCATCGTTTCCTGTGATGGTCACTCTCCATTCATGATCTGTGATAAATAAGTCGTTTCCTTTGCTTTGACATATTTATTGACATACTACTTGATAATCATTATAACGCAAATGCATTGCTTGTATTGATACTTACTTTTTTTATTAAACCATACGGAAGTAATTTTAGCTCAATAATTCAACTATATATATAAATATACATGTAGCCATCGTATTGGATTTTGTATTTGTATTTTTAGGAATTTTGAAAAACAAAGTCGTCATTACAACAAACACTGTGATGATCCGGTTATTTCGCTTTTGGAAGATTGTGCAACGATTCAACCATACTGAATTGGCTTCCTTTGTGACGATTGTTTAGTCGAGTCCACTAACGTTTATTCAGAGATTTCTTTTGCTTCAGTGGCCTTTCCAAAGCGGACGGTGAATCACGTTTTTAACTCCAAAACCTTGTTGGACAAGCTTTGGACAACTGGCAAGACATCAGTCTTCTTTGATCATTGAGATCAGTGGGATTGCTATCAGTACCAGAAACCTTTATATTTAAAGTATTCGAGGATTCTGTTTAACTACAAAAACAGTAATAAAAGGAGTCATGGGTTTCAAGTTTGGAAGTGGTGGTAATAAAAGCGATGAAGTTGAGCTTAAAGCTTGTGTCAACGATGAAAACCTAAAGGATTCTGAAAGTGTTCCTGTCCGTCCAACCTGGGGGAGTAAAACAGAATTTATTTTGTCATGTGTTGGTTACAGTGTGGGCCTTGGCAATGTATGGAGATTCCCATACCTGGCATACAGAAGTGGTGGAGGTAAGTTTTATCGATCTAGTTGCTGTTAACTTACAAATGCCTTGTCTTAAGTATGATTTTAAGAGCAAAACTGTCTTAATTCTAAGAGGTGGCTTGTATGTTTCATTCTGTTGTCATCTGCAACAGCTCTGATTTCTGTCTGGGCCCATGCTTGTTAATGGTGTTAACTGAAGGAAAGAATTGTCTGATGTCAATTTACTTCAATAGTGCCACATTGACCCCTTTCACTAATGTGGTTTAAGAAAAAACGATTCATGTACACATTCTATATTTTATGACTGGCATTATGTCTTACCATTTACTTTCCCTTATATTTAACTAAATATTATGCACGGATGATACACTTTTGCATTCCCTGATCAGAAATTACACTTGACAACTTCTTCATTTATTTTTTCTGAACAATAAGCCTTTAAAAACCGGCTCCTTTGTTTTATCCTAAAGGAGTCATAGAAGGTAAACGAAAGAAATTTGTTCCACCTGAAATATTTTTTTATGTGAAGACTTGGTTTCAGTGTAACAGAGTTGATATGCAAAGTGGTTTTACATTCAGCTGTCGAATGCTTGGTCACACTCTGCAATCAATTAAAGAGATATTTTTACAACGTGTAATCATTTCAGTCTAACCCTGTCTGTTCTATTATAGACATCATTTTTATTATATCGATGTTTAAGATTTTTAATAAGACTGTGAACTTTTAAATATTCACTTTAACACTTTATAATAACACGTTCCCATACAAATGGCAAGCCTATATGTAAATCGTACGATTTAAAATATCCAAACGTTGGACCAAAATAACTTGGTTGAATACAACAGCCATGCAACAGTAAATGCATTCAAACAAAGGTTATAATAAAAATCTTTTTCTTTTGACGAAACGGACAAAACATAATATTTCATTCATCAGCACTTTGTGTTTTTCTTAAAGGTGGCTATTTTCTCCGTGATAGCAGGAAGCAAAAAAGTTGTGCTTTCTCAAGTCTGGGGGGAGGGGAGGGTCATGTGGAAATATATGGGCGTAGGTTGGAAAAAAACAGCAAGTACGTTGAAATAACCAATAGCCCCATTTTCAACTATTTTCCAGATTTTTTTGTACCTCTCAAAGCTTTTCATATCTATCGCAGATTTCTACACTTATCCAACCGTTCACCCTGTTGAAAAGCTGAAATCCTACTTTTCCTTGTATTGTCTGATTTTACTTCTTCACATTCCCATAACCAAAAAAGTGGTTATCTGTATCTACGTAATTAAAGTAAATAGTGATAAAGTAATAGTTAAATGCACTTAACTCGTTTCTACCTCTACGTATTTGTTTTCCCTCACTCCTTTTGAATTACGAGAAGATTTCTCAACAGGTCAGTTTAAACAATGGGTTGACCTCATGGAAGCCACAAATGTCCTTTTATAGAGACCTACTTCAACAGTATCTCAACTGTCCAATCGTCCAAAGGTAACTTTTAATACAGAGAGGTGCCTGTCATGATATACAAGATTCTCGGTTCTGCAGCTGTTAAGTGAAACTAGCAAAAACGTTATCATTAACTTTAGTCCAAAAGAGTATATGACTTTGCAAATTCTATTCCTGCTCAATGTGGAAACAATTTTCTGCTAATTTCTAGTTGTTGAATATTTGTGCTTTTTCATTCAGATTCTTTGTAAGTTTTACACTAGTAAAAATTTATGCAGGGAAAAAATATACACAACTTTGAAAAATACCCAACCGCCCACCCCTAAGCTACGTTCCGTAAATTTTATATATGACCCCCCTTGTGCTTAATAAAAATTTATCTGCCTGGTGCGATAATGTGGTCCAAAAAGAATTTGCATTATATGATCTTTCAGATGACCGGTTCTGAGTTAACAAACTTTGTGATTAACATTAATTTTGTGAAGTAAAGAAAAAAAGTGAACATAATGGCAACAAAAATACCTCAAAATTCCCCTCTACAAAACAGACGGTGACTCTTTAAATTTGCTTTCAGATGGAAAATGGTACATTTGAGCCACAGCTGAATTATCGGCACTCATGTAAAAAGCCGATACTACGCCCCCCCCCCCCCTGCAAAATACTGCGAGTGTGTTTAAGGAAGAGGAAAAGGTCAGACTTGCCTCTGTTTTGTGGTGGTGACGTGGGGGGTTAGGCTGTAGCTTAAGCATGCTAAGGAGAAATTATGGTGTTAAAGAAAACAATATTAAACCAGAAAATGACGTCTAAAATTATGAAGGATCAACGGGAATTTATTGCTTAGTTACATCTTTTACAAGTTCAGTCAAACTGGAGTGTGGAAAAATTGTTTTACATCATATGGTAGTAACTAAGATATTTCCATTTGAGGGAGTATCGAGTTGCTTAAAAAATATAATTTGCAATAAAATTTGTCAACTTGAGATTTGAAAGAATGGTCTTCTGATATTGAACAGATCAAATTAAAAGGTATTGCCCGAGGCCCAATTGAAAAATTGAGAAACTGTAAGTAATATTACTGAAATGACTGGAATTCCTTCCTTACTTATGGCTTCGCAAAAGACAAACCAAAGTGATGTCGTCTTTTTGTCAATATTATAAGATTCCACCTCCTATTTTCGTGAAGAGAAAGCCAGCTGTGATTTGGATCATGATACCCAGCTGTTTGTTGCTTGTAAGTCGACTTCCTTACGGTTAAGGATAAGAACTAAAACAGAAGAAGACTTGGGTTGTACACAGAGAAGATGGAGTATCTTCTTTTGAAGTATGAGATGACGTCCAAGATAGGTTTTTGTACAAAGCACTTGGTAGCAACAGTATATTTAAACTTTTTTTTGTTTGCTTTTGTTTAATTATTCCGGCAATGTTTGCCGTTTTATTGACGATGAAATAATTTTAGTGAAAATGAAAATGAAATTTTTAACAGCAAATGAAATTTGTGACACGTGAACAGAAGAATTTTAACAAGTGGAGCTGCAGTCACATTCTGCTAAAGATAAAATAAAATAATGTCTGTGGATGCAACTTTAAATCTTGGGAAGAAAATGATCTGTTAGGAGCTTAAAATGTGATGCCAGTCAAATAATAGGTTATTCCTCAAACCATCTACAAACCTGAAGTAGATTGAGCCCCCAAATTATTATATATATACATGACTCGATGGTCCTATATATTTTTGCATATTGTAAGATTGTATTATACATACAAAATGATCATGTACACTTATTGTAAAATTACAGCCTGCTTAACCTTTTGGAGGGCAGCAAGCGTCATCACGGTTTTGGGGCGGTCCGAGCTTGTTGCAAACCTGTGAATTGTTTAAAGATAGAGGCTTATTGAGGATTAAAAGCCTTTTCCTTTTTGAGCAAATTATGCAGACTGGGCGGACGGAAACAAACCGACTTGTGGTTCGGATCTTGTTTTGCTCTCTATCTATAAACGCTTTAGACCCATCAAATTAACCAATTGGTATGTAACAGTGGTTCGTTCGTTTTCGTGTCTCGGCTATAGCATTTCAGCCCATTAGCGGGCACATGATATTGCCGATGGTGTGGGCTCCTCTACGTCAGCAAAGTTGCAATTGGGGCGTCTGGACATTGCAGGAGGTGGTCCATAGTCTGTGTGGCATTGCAGCTGCAGGTGTCAGATGTTGATAATCCCATTCGTTTCATGACAGATTTGCATCTACCAGAACCACTACGTAGCCGGTTTAGACTGCGCCACGTTGTCCAGCCAAGATCGTGGCCAGTAGCAAGTTGTTCTTTGGGAACTACACCTCTGCTCTGAAAAGCTGTTGAGTTTGGTGATTCATTCCATAGTACCTTGGACATCGTTTCTCGTTGAGATTGAGAAGATGAGATATTTTCATCTGGTATAGACAGGAAGCTATGTCTTGACTTCAGTCGAGTTAGAGGTGGACCATGGTTATGCAACGAGTGACGCTCATCGGTGATTTGTATTAATCGTTCCTGATAAGAGGTGGATGTTCATCTCACATGTGGTGGGGCTATGCCTGACAGAGCATACAGAGTGTGGACTGGTGTAGATAGTATTGTCCCTATAATTATTCTACAAGTGTTATTGAGTTAAATATCTACTTGCTTAGCATGTGTTGACCTTCGCCAGGTGGAGCATGCATACTCGCCAACTGAAAAACATAAGACAAGAGCAGTGGTGCTTAGTGTTGATGGGTTGGCTTCCCACTTGGAGGTTGCCAACTTACGCAACAGATTATTTCTTGTGTCAATCTTTGCCTTAACATTAGAGCAGTGTGATTTAAAAGAGAGTGTTCGATCCATAGTGACGCCCAAATACTCTGGATGTGGATGGTACCCCAGTGGTTGTTGTTTCCATGTAATATTTAGAGTTCGTTTTGGCTCTTGATTTTTCAGGTGCAAAGCATAAACTTGGGTATTAGCTGGGTTTGGCTTCAAGTCGTTGGACTCGTAATAAGCAGTAAGCTGGTTCAGGGCGTTCTCGAGGGTGTTTTCGATCTTAGTAAAGGACTGCTGTTGAGTTGTTATACAGGTGTCATCTACATAGATGAAACGCCTGCATTCACTTGGTAACGGTAAATCATTTGTGTAATTGTTAAAGAGAAGAGGTGATAAAACATTTCCTTGTGGTAGGCCATTGCGTTGTGTGCGCCATCTGCTTCTCTGACCATTAAGTTGAACAAAGAACTGTCTATTTTCCAGCATACTTCGTACTCTATGACACAGGTCTACGCCATTTGTGATGGTCGCCTCCATTGTTGAGGGATTCTCTTGCGGTTCACACAGTCTTGGAATAGGTCCACTAGCCACCCTTTAGAAGTAGGGCCGATATGCTTCAAAAACTCGAAGAATGTCATCAGTGCCCGCTGCTTTGCCATTACTAGATATGATTTTTTTGTATCTCTGATAACCCCCTGCTGGTCGTCTGTGTGCGGGTTTCCCATTCAGTAAAAGTTAAGTGGCAGTCTGGTTGGCTGTGACAGTGGATGTTGGTTTTACTGTGGTGGTGTCATTCGCAAGCCTCTTGATGGTAGCCCAGGCTTTTTTGCTGTTATGAGTCAGATTCGTTGATTCTATCATGCGTTGCCAGCTTTCTCTGCGTTGTTCTGCTATACTTTCAAGTAGTTCCTCTTCTAGACTGATGGTTTTCTCCGAAAAGGGATCTTGCTGGTATGAAGACTTGTAGGTGTTAAACAAGTCGGGCAGCTCTCCTGACATGTTTGGTATATATTCAGTCCGACATCCTCGGAGGATCGTTTTTCGTGCAAACTTTTTAACTATATCGACAAAAATGCTGTAGTTCTCCAGTGTAGGTGGAATATCGGAGAGTTGCGTGTCCGCTTGCTTGGCAAAACTGGGCCAATCTGCCTTTGTTAGATTGAAGCGTCTGCTGAATTGAGTGTGTCGTACTTTAATTGGGGCACTGATGGATAGAGCAATAGGTCGATGTTGACTGTGGGGCATTGGTTCAAGAACTTCCTTTGTACACATTGGGCTGATATTACGACTGATGAACCCGATGTCTGGGTTATAACAGCTTTTCCAGAGAGAGCTGTTAAATGAAAATGGTTGTTTCTGATCACAAACAGGTGTTAGTCCCTTGGCCTCTGCCCACGCCTCTACTGCAGTGCCATCATAGTTGGTCTCTTCATAACCCCATAATTTGCTATGCGAATTAAAGTCACGGATAATTAGGTGGTATTTCCGTTTGAAGTTTGTCGGAAGCTGATTGAGGTGGAAGCAGCTGTTGGGTGGTTTGTAGACCGATGAGATTGCCAGATCTTTCAGGCACACAGTAATTGTTTCAATGTTATTATCACTGCTGTTGGTATAGGTTTGCTCAATGGGTAAGGAGGGTTTGGTAAATTCTACACTCCCATATTGTTTATGTGGGATTTCCGCGGCCAGAGTTTTCCCTTTTAAATAGGGTCGCTTACTGTTTTTGTCTCAATGTGTTTGTTGTACGCAAACGATATAATAATTTGCCGATATTTGGGCCAGTATTTCAGCTCTCCGGTCAGAAAAACCTTCGATGTTAAAGGAGAGTATGGAGCACGCCGGTTCTGAAAAGAATCCATAGTTTTGATGACGTGCTGTTGCTGGGAGAGTAGTCATAATGTTAAAATAGATCGCTGAAGTGAGCACGTAGCTGTAGTTCGAGTGGTTGACACAATCAGCAAGCCGTTCGGCTTTGCAGAGGACACCGCGAGCAGGTTTGTGTCATGTCCTCCTGCAATAGTAGTAAATGCACTAAACGTTTGACTTGCGGTAGACACTTTGTTCACTTGCCCTTTAAACCATTTTTCTAGGGGTTAGTCACAAATACCGCCTTTTTTAACCTTCCATTTGGGGGATTTGTTGTTGTTAATGTTGCTATTATTGTTGCCTTTGTTGAAAAAACATATTTAAGTTTCTTAATGAGCTAATAAATGCTCTATGCGAGCCTTTCATTTGGAATGCTTAGGATAATTTCTGGATGCAATAAAAAAACCACATTCAGAAAAGTGCAAATCATAGGTTGAGAAGAGTTTGAATACTTCAATATACTTTGAAAACGTTAATTCATAACCACTAATGACCGTTCTCCTCTTAGAGTTGTCCTGTAGCCTATTCTCGAGAAACCCTTTTGGAACCGTCCCTTGCTATAGCTGCCGTGAGGTTTGAGGACAGAAGGGGGAAAGTTAAAGGAGAATGGTAAGAGGTTTGCAGAAAACATTTTTACAGTTTTTATTGACGAAGCTCCTTGCTGCATGACTGAGTTAAGCTGATGTTTATAGCAGCGTATACAGCATCTAAGTAAAGCAAATGCAGTTGTGCTGGGAAGGAAGAGAATGCAATCCAAAGCCCCGAAAGACATGTGAGGATCCGGCATGAGAGGGAGTATGGGAGATGTCTTCAGACCTCAGTAGCTGTTTCTCCTTTCCTCTCCCCAGAGTATCTGTTTTTCCCTTTTTTCCCTCCTATCTCATTCACTTAATGGAATGTGTAAAATAATAGACTGTGACCTTAAACTTAACTGTGAAATTATGTAACAAAAGTAAAACTTAGCTTGTTCTAATTGCATTGTATGTAACTAAAACGTAGTCCACATTTACCACCTGAAATCCAGAAACTGCAAGGATGCAGCCCTGAGTACATTTGTGCAAATTTTACGTAGTTGCGATGGGTTTCTTCGTTTGTATCACGATTTACACAGCGATTGGCCTTGTAACTCCCTGGCCCCTAATGTATGGCAAAGTTAAATGAGCCTGTGTATAGCTATGGTTAAGCATCAGTTTTATACAGTAATGTCAAATGTCAACAACAGATCATCCAAAAATTCGATTGAAGTCTCTTACGTTGTTTATTTTGGTCTTCTAAGAGTTAATGTCAGTTTTCTATTCACAAGCATTTGTTACTTAGAGTACACAATGGGACATGACTAGTCATTCCACAAAATACTTTTTTATTTGCTGTAAGATACGAAACATATTGGATGGTTGATTGGCAACGGAATAATGTCTTTTCGTTAAAAGTAAGTGCCTGTTGTGTTGGTTGAAGTGAAAACAGTTTTAAATTTAAAAATAGTTGTATGAAAGCTGCGCTAGGTTTTGTTTGTCAGAATTACCACAACAATAATGTTTTTATTTGAATTTCAAAATAACATGCTGAAAACTGAAATGAAGGTTGGTCTTCTATAGATCTTGTTGAATCAAATACGTGTAATGGCAAAACAGATCCCTTCAGTTGTTTTTAGAGCACTCGAAGAGTATCGTGAAGCTACAAACTTTCAATGTATTATGACCAGCCAAAATAATCAAAATCGGTCATCAGTAATTAAAATCATCTTCTGACGATTTGTTTGAATTAATTTGTCTGCATTTACGCGGAGAAAGCGACAACTATCATATTTCATTGGTTCACGATTACCAGTTGTCACCCCCAGCAACTGAGCTAGCCAAGAAAATAAGAGTGATGGGAGAAATGGAACAGATAAAAATCGACCGTCGAAACCCAGGATTACTGACATGAAAAAAAAAAGCTTAGCAATCAAGAACAAACTGAAACCATACTTTTTCAAATTTTCAATAAATTTTCACATAATGTGTAAAACCACCACTCATCATTTCTTGTTCATGCAGCAGTGCCCAGTGCCGATAGTACTCGAGTGTCAACAACTATATTTTGTGATACAGTTGTGGCTGCTTAAGCAACATTGGAAAATTAGTTGCCAACATGACATTACATGACAACCTGAGAAACATTTCTTTAAATGTTAATGTATATTTTTTTCTGCCGGGGCAGTTATGTCATGTAGTATAGAACTGGAATTTTTAGAGCTTTTTGTTTAAGTCTCAGAACAACAGGCTCCTTAAGCAAAGGTCTAGAAAAAAGGGTTTCACAATAGCTTACAATTTGAATCACCTGCCTTGCAACTCAAGCATTTGCAGTGACTGTGCAACTGCTAAGTACCAAGTAAACAAAAAACAGTGTTTAGTACACTGTTTTCCCTCCATTTCTCTAATACCGTATTTCTTTCAGATCTGCCTGTTAACAGCTTCTGCCTGCGTCACTAACTCAGACCTTTAGATGAGCCTGAGGTAGGTACTCTTGCCACTAGTCCTTCTTTGCTTTTCTCTTTAGCTTTTAGACTGGCGTCATAACTCATCTCTTCATAAACCCAATAGCGCCTACGATATTAGTAGAACACTATTTTCTCAAGATCCTCTGAAGTATAACACAGAAGTGCATTTCCCTTTCTTTGTTTTCATTAGTGCTTGCCAATATTAGCATCCCATTGGACTCATATGGGATCTAACAGCTTGTTTTCGTTGTTATGGGTAACGATGATGATACCAAGCGGACGACATCAGAGCTTTCGATTTACAAAACTATTGTAGTCAAATAATGCTGTTTTTACCGGTATTATGAAAAACTCATTGTTTAAACTACGCTGTACCAATCTATTAAAAACAGTACCCTCCTTCCGGAAATCACCACCAATTGTTGAAATACATATTAACTGACCTTCAAAGTTTGAAACCGTATTTAGGATGGCAACCCTTAAAAAGTATTGTTTATGCTAAGTGCACATTCTTTCTCTTCAGGCAAGGAAAATTGGAATTGCCAAAGAAGCCCGGAAGAATTAATTCTACTGACGAAATAGTTCCTTTAAAAAGGGTGCATGTGTATTAGTTGCTAGCAACGCTTTCACTTCAATGATCCTGGCAAAAAACCTCGGCGTCGAACCATTTCACCAAACATATGGGGAATTTCCACAGAGTAAAAGCTAACACACAACGATTTATGCACACGATTTATGAAAGCTTGCATTTGGGGGTTGAAATAAACCTTGTATTGTGATCTATGTATCCAAGAACACTAAAATATTATGCAGGGTGTTAAAGCTGTCAGAAAAGGAGCTGAGAATACCCTTTTATTCAAAAAGTACTATATGTTAGTAACAATGCAAACCAAATACTGTACTTGTTAACCAGTGGGACTGCAATTGTCCAAACATCGTAGAACCCTAACAAATTTTTTCCGCAAAATAAACTTTGGTCAAATATCAGCCCTTCATCATTTCCAAATGCTAGAAACAAGGTAAAGTAAATGACATTTAGTACTAGAGGGAGAACAATTTTGACAGCATCTTGTCATGACACAACCATTGAGTTTCCTATTGCCATATATTTCGTTTCCTCTCATACTCTTTTGTCTTGTGAGCTTGCTCTCTTTGCTTCTTTGCCCCTTTCCATTTTTTATGCTTTTTTTGCCTTTCAACGCCTTCAGTCGATTTCAATCTCGTGTAAACTGTTCACTGCTGGCATTTTACTACCGAACCGATCTGTGACTGTACTGTACTCCCGTACCCATCGTTTCGACTGCCAATCTATTGATCAGTACCCATATTAACTTCAAAGGTTTTTAGACTTTTAACCAAGTGTAAGCTAACATTGTATCCAAATTGGAGTCAAGACAATGAAAATGTTTTCAAAAATGAAATAAACTTGCTGTAAATTTGGTGTAGTCACCTAGTACGGACAGTTGTTGATTTGTATGACTAATTTGTTTCTTACTATTTTGTGGCCTGTGTCCTAAATAAAGCTTTTGATAATTGCGAGCAGTGGGGTATTGATAAATAAAATTGAGGTACTAGTATAGTTCCCCAAAATATAGAGGTTGGTGCCTTAATAATTTTTTTCAGGATTATCAAGCATTTGACGACTGCAAATTAAATGGACTGTTTCAAGGGGACTCAAAATCTTCCGTTCTCTTTATTTTTTGAATTTACAATTTGAAAAAAAATACAGTAGTGTTAATTGTCCACTTACATTTACTATTCTGTTTCTTGGTTTTGTTTGTGTTTGTGTAAACACATGGTTTATGTAATTGACCAATTTTTAAATTTTTTCTCAGCTAATTCAATTCTTATCCTCCTCAGTTTATAAACAACAACAAAAGGGTTTACCTCACTCGCAATAAGTAACCCTTCCCTTTAAAAATACACGTAAATATGTCAACCATCTGGATAGCTCAAAAACACCCATTTATACATGTCTTATTCAAATGTGGGTGTCACTTGTGCTGTCTTGCATTTGACAGTTTTTAAAAAACCAGTTAAATAATTTTGAAACTTAATAGGAAATAGCGCCCTAGAACCTTTGGCTATTCACCATGCATTTACGAAATGACCATTTGTTTCAGATAAAATGCCTCATAAATTACCTCGGAGCTTGTTACTCAAGAGAGTACAAAAGAACACACCAGCTAGGTGCACCATATTATTTGAAGTAGCAAGTACAGTATTTATCTTGACATGAACGGTGTTAAAGCTACATAAGACATTGTATTGGACTCCTGTTGGTGAATAAAAGCTTTAGATCTTCATATGTTTTTATTCTAGATTGATTATTCGTTTTTGTTTATCTTAAATGCCTGGTTTTTCATGACGTGAGTCACCAAACTTTTTCGGCAACCCCCCCCCCCCCATTTAAGACATGATTAAGTAAGCAATCAATAGAAAATCCTTAAAATCTTATTTCAGTCTGTCATCCTGCACTTGTTAGATTTAAATTACTATGGTCTCAGCCCAAAAGCCTTTTGGTTATTTTTAAGAAGTAAACAACCGAAATTAATCCTCCAGAAAGGAAAAAGCAATATTATTTCTGTCATTGCCGGAAGATAAGTTATTTCATCCCGTTTCCCAAATACACCTAAAACAGCTAAACAGGAAGAGTACAAAAAGGAGTTGGCTACTGCTGCTGGGTAGAACAGTAGGAGTCAAAATGGTGCATATAGATATGGAATATTTGCTCATTCCCCACCCACTGCCCTTTAACAGTGGAACAATAGAGCCATGCCCCCTCCCTTTCTAGCAAAGATATTTTCTAATAATAAAACTAGCCAATAGATTTCTACACCACCAGGTGTACCTAGTGACCCCGTAAGTGCTACGATGCATGGGTTACATGGAGTAATTTATTAGGTGGAAAATGTTAATGTTTAGTTCCACAGTTGAAAGTACATCTTCTTTAGACTTAAAACGTGATCAAGGTCGACTGCAGCGATTTAATTTATTGGAAATAAAAACTCCACAAGGAAGAAGGAAACCGATTGGGCCTTCCCTGTATTAGATTTTTCAGCAAATATGACATTAGATTTAGAAAAAAAGAAAAGTTTTGCCAGCAATATTGGCCAGAATGTTTTTCTTCTTCGATTTTCTGTGTATAGAGTTAACACTATTTGTTTTAAAGATTTGTGAATGTTTGCATTTTTACATTTTGAGCCACAGAGCATCATTTCTTAAAAAAATAAATTTTGTTTTGCGGTGGAATCCCCAACTTTTTATATAAGAAAAGTTTTTTATTAAGACTATTTCTTTACAGTTTACCATTTTCGTATATTTCCAGATGCACACATTCTCATTATTAGCGATGATTCGTAATAGCTAATAGAGTATGTGTCTTTTCCGACTGTTTAATGTTGACTATTTAAAACTAGTTAAGGGCAATTTTTGAATTGCCAACATTACCTTCTAACTTTTCCCTAAGCATTTCCTGAACTCCTACCCCAGTAATCTATTTCCAATACATATTTCTCAGGTTTCATTGTTGCATCAACATAAAAACTTTCATGTTTAACTTTGCAGAAATATATGACGCATAGATATATAGTATGCCACATTCCTATGACTCTCTTTAACAACATTCTTGTAAAAAAGCTAGTTTTTCTGGCTACTGTACCTTGAACGATTTCAAATTGCTGCTTATCAATGTTTGGTTTCAAAGATCTGAAAGGGGGTTGGAAGAAGTTGCTAATATGACTAGAATCAGGGCTATCGTTACACAACTCATTAGACTGTTTTTCCTGTGAAGTCAGGTACTGTTGCCTTATTTTTGTTCCATTTTTTGGTTGCTCCTCACACTTCACAAGATAGAAATGTGGTTAGTTAATACCCTTTCTTATTTCGGGTTTCTCTTCTGCGTTATCCATAAATAACTCATCAAAATATTCAGTCCATTTCTCTACCAGCTCTGCGACTACCATACAACCATCTTCTCGTTTGATACAGCCACTTAAAGTGTTTATTTGTTCTTGCCTGTTAGCACTAAGATTTTACGTGTGCCTGAGAATACTTCCCAATTATTCAATAATTAAAGATTGTAATTTTTTGTAGTTGTTTTTGAAAAAGTAAAACAATAGAAAGTTTGGAACAGTTGTTACATTATATTTGATTCAAATGGGACGATTTCATGTTTATTAATGCAATTTTTCTATCATCTACTATCAGACAACTGAAATGTGCACGCTTATAATTGTTAGTAATATAGAAAAGAAAAGCAGAAAAGAAAATAATAGGTAAGTAAGTTAGACAGAACAATAGGTAGAGTGGGTGGTTCGGAGTAAATAGTAGTACCCATAGAGATCTGAGTAGGCTTGTTTCTGGAAGGCTAAAACATGGGAACAGGCTAAGAAGGAGTTTTTTCTGGTTGCTTCAGAATAAAAATGATTTTTTCCAAGTCTGCTTGGACAAAACCTGGATCAAACTAGCTAAAATCAGGTCATATTGGTCAAGAAAAGCAGTGAGGACTGTTAAAAGGGGCAGAAAGCGTAAAAAAACTGAAGATAATACTGAGTCCCTCTTTGGTAGTAACCCGGTAAAAAATTGGTGCATTTAAAAGACTTGCATGGTCTTGGCCTAAATTAATCAGAGGAAAATACAGGGAATAAAAAAGAGATAAAGAAAAAGGAGACAGAAACTATACATCATTGGTGACAATCCTATCGTATAGTACGGCGATGTTTGTTGTCCCTTGCGGGGAAGAAGGCTGTTGTACTTGATGTACACCGAGAAAACTACAGTCAATCTGGCGTTGAATCTTCCTTGAACTGTAAGCTAGCCTTGTATTTTTGTGTGCATGTGGGGATGCTATTCAACCTTAAAATGAAGGGGTCGAAACCGAAATTTGTATGGACAATTAAAAGGTACATAGAGCATGTGATGCGTGGAGAGAGTATTTGTAAGCAAACGAACAATAACAAGAGGTGCTGGCTCGAATCCAAAGCAAATGGACCCTTAAAAATATTAAAAAAATTTAATTTCAAAATATTGTCTAGCAGTCATGTTTATAAATATATTTCCAAAGACTGAATCCAATGACATAAAATTAATAAAAGAACGCCTAACCTTTTAAAAGGAAGAATAATACAAATTTTGTCAGCATTCATACGTCTTAACTAGAAAATTTCAGATTGTAATTGTAAGAATATTATTAGTACCAGAATTTCATAACATTACGATTGCCTTTATTGATAAATAAAAAACTAAGGTTTTGAAAGGGGTTTAATTTGTTTATGGGGTGTTGGTGTATTTATTTATATTGGTAGCCTTTGCAATACATTTTATTTGGTTCAGACGAAATATGAAATTGTGGTGTGGTCAACAGCAATTTCGCATCAAGTAAGTCAGTGTTTTCACGTTGCAATGCCCTTTTTATTAAGTCAAGCTGCTAAAGAATTTTCTGTTAATCCGATTTTCAGTTATTTTTCCTTGGTGATAGAGTTGAATCCAATTGTTTTGAGCACCGTTCTTTGTAAAGTAGATGTAGTTTCAACTAGCGGTATCCTTACATTCTCTTGAACTGGATAGGAGTTTTGTAGGCATGCGCAACTATCCAGATAATTTAAGGTTTCTTGATTTCCCTTTTAAAGTATTAACTTTCCCCAAGATCTCATACATCAATTTATTTAATGCAATTTTTTTTTGGAAAATTCACATCAGACAAATGGTTTGCTTCAAACATTACTTAGTGCAGTGTTGGCTTTTGTATTATTATCAATAGCTACAACAGCAATACGTTTTAATTGATTTAGCATAAATGTACCTCAGTATATATTCCAAAAATAGGTGGTGTATTAGCTGCAAATTATTCCTCTTCTTGGATAAAGCTAAATGCTAGTTATCTAGCAGGGTATCCAGCTAATTTTTATCAGCAAGGTAGGTAATACAACCATATAGGCGATGTTTTACGGTGTTAAACCATCAAGATGAAGTAATATTGAGGGTAGGGTATGTAAGATAACTTACCTACCCTATTCTCTTACATTATGTGAACCTTTATTCTGCACTTACTACATCTAATAAATGAACAAAGATCACGATCATTGTGGTACACTTATAATTTTTCAGCTACACCGATCTGTTTTAAAATTCTTGATTTTGTGTTCTCAGTGGAAGTCATTGATGTAAGATATTTATCATGCCCTGAGTCGTTACCTTTTTTGGGCTGCGTTTCGAGAAATGCGTCTTTCATCGTCAGGCTGATGATGGAAGAAATATCTTTCGAAATGTAGTTCAGAAAAAGCTTACGACTCACAACATGATAAGCACTCTACATCAACAGATCAGGTTTTTTCTTATGAAAAAGTTCCTTCCCGTGTAATACCTTGAAATCAACCACACATTGCAGCTGTAAAGTTTTGTTTTTCTAAGGAAGCTACATAATCACTGATATGAAGTAAAAACTAAGTAAAGAACAACAGACAACAAACTAAGCAACTAAAACGATCAATTAATTGCAATTAAACTTGATTAATAATATGTCGAAAATTGATCCAAACAATAAAAACTAACTCTTCTTTTTCTTCATCTTTCGGCTGCTCCCTGTTTGGGGTTACCACAGCGGATTATACGCCTCAGTTTGCTGCGGTCAGCAGCATCTTAACAATAAAAACTAACAAGTTATACCACGAAATCTTTGACAAGACGAGATACGTCAGGTTCTCCCAGTTCACGGTTAGTACTTCTTGCTCCTGAGCATGGTGGAAGAACTAACATCTTCTAATACTCTCATTTCTCACGACAAGATTCGCGTTTATTTTGGAAAGGAATGAATGAACAGATCATGTCATCAGGAGCTGACAAAGCAATCGTCATTGTGATGTATCTCGTCAAATTCGATTGAACAAAGTCGCCAAGAGTCGATTCACAATCTATATGAAAGAAGTACTCATTCGTCACCATCTAACTCAAACTGTTCATCACCTTGACGAACTGGTTATGAAAGAAAGAGTCAACAATGTGAGCACGATCTCTCAGTTGGTATGACGAAATGACTTCAANTCAATGAACAGATCATGTCATCAGGAGCTGACAAAGCAATCGTCATTGTGATGTATCTCGTCAAATTCGATTGAACAAAGTCGCCAAGAGTCGATTCACAATCTATATGAAAGAAGTACTCATTCGTCACCATCTAACTCAAACTGTTCATCACCTTGACGAACTGGTTATGAAAGAAAGAGTCAACAATGTGAGCACGATCTCTCAGTTGGTATGACGAAATGACTTCAAGTACTGTTCGACCTGACTTGGTCACGTGTATCTCGACTCGAGTATAATCAGTATAATCAGTCTTTGTATGTCCAAAATCCGACAAATAATCATGTCATGTCTTTTTTTATTTTTTTTATTAAGTTTGTCATGTTTGCTATCTTACGTACATTTTCATTTGTTTGAAGTTGTCTACCCACCTTAGAAAAATACAGACTTTGTCAGTTTGTCAAAAATATGAATAAAGCAAAGCAAATTTTAAACAAAACAGGTCATTGCACATACGCCATTAGGAATATGGGCCCTTGTATTTTGAAAAAGGAAGTAATAGTTCAGCTCCACTGCATTATTTGAAGGTTCGGACGCTTTGTTTTTCTTACCATGACGCACAATATCTCATTTTATTTTAAACACTGGGCTTAAAATAAATTTAAGATGCTAAGCAATTATACTGTATTTTAATTGTTGAGCATATCTGCGGAAGTCATAAAACGTAATGGGTTTTGCGTTAATATGCCTTTTTTTGACACCCACGCAATATATATACATGTATATATATATATGTATATATGATGCACGTGCTACTAGGTATATTAACTACTAAGTATTCCCTGCTCCCACATTGTGGCATTTTGGAGTTATGTGGTCAGCAAACCAACTGTTGTTTTCAATATCACCTTTCAGAATCGATAACTCAAAGAAAAGTTTTGATTAGTTGAGAACAAAAACACAACGTGCCGGTATGAAAAAGACTGGAAATTAATTAGATCATTTAGTGGATACTAATTTACTATAGCAAAGTTTACTATAGTACAGTATAGTATGGTACAATACGGTATATGGATTTATTACAGTAACAATGAATGTGGAAGAGAATGAGTAAAAACAGGTTTTGATTTGTGAAAAGCCAGATTTTGAGAAAACTAAAATTCTTTAAGTTCCAAGGAGCGAGTTAAAGTTATACACATTTACTTCAGCTTCTGAAGTATTTTCTAACCATCCAAAAATAGCGATGTATTCGCATTAATTTTAGTAAGTAAGAGCTTATTTTGTCCCTGAAGCACGACTTCTACCTATTTTAGTATTGATTTTGTTTTGCTTATCAAAAAATACAAATAAATGTAATATAATCAATTAATAAAGAGGAGTTCGGAAATTGAAATTTTGAAATTTTGCCTTTAACTTTTAACTTGCAAGTATTTAAGGAAACCAGTCGTACTTTTCTAAGTTAAATTTTGATTGTTGACAACATTATCGAGAATTTCAAGAAATAACTAAAGCTGAAGCTAATGCTCTTATATTAAGGCGTACTTCCTATTTCTTATACACGCAGCTAAAACCCTTCGCCTCCAATCCAACTAATAATTATGCCAAAGGTCACTCAATTTGTGCGCAATATCGACACCATCACTTCGTTTACAATTTTTGGATCCAACTTCTTACTACCTGTTCACGTATTGTTAATATCCTGTGTGTTATTATCAATTTTAGTCTCCTAAGCAATGAATTAAAAACGGAACATAAAATCTCGTTATGTGCGTGTAACTTTGAATAGTTTTACTTCATTTAAGTTTTCTACCCACGCTGATGTTCCTCTTTTCACGTGACGTGCTGCTCACAGAGTCTCTAAGTGGCACCAAGAAGTCTTCCACTATTTTAGCTCTTTCCCCGAACTGACCAACTTCGAGAGCCTTCCACCCACCTCACCTCCTCTTCAATGATTGTCAACACCCACAGATTCTGATCGAGTGTTATTAACAGCCCTAATGACATTACCATCTTAGAGGAAGACAAGTAAAAACTCTCCGATAGATTTTCAGGACAATACATCCACAAGTTACGTGTACAGAAATATTAAAAGGAGTAACAAGTTTGTTGAGTGTAGTTTGTGAAAAAACACACACAGATATCACAGATATATATATATATCTATATATCTATATCTATATCTATATATATCTATATATATATCTATATATATATATATTTACAAATAGATTTAAATAAATCAGAAAGCCAGACAGGGTTCCAAAAATTAAACAACTTCGTCCTAATCGATTGTATGTTGCCCGTTGAACCAAGTCGATCGATGTGTTCTTTGAGAGCATACTGGTGTTCGTACAATGCTGGAGATGAACACTAAAGCCATAAATGCTTTTAAAGTAGAGGCTATCCAGTGGATTGTGACTATCTTTCCAATCTTTCTCAATTCAATATCAAATTTTGATGCAATTTTCTTGTGCTTCCTTTGTAATTTTGCAGAAAGTAGATATGTGCTGTATATTTTGTTGAAAAACGTTTCAGCATGTAGAAACCATCAATTAATTTCACAGCATCTGAAACAGCCAAAAGTGCCAAATGAATATCTCAGGGGATTGGCCTTCCATTTTTTTCCCAACATCACTTTTAACACCAAGCATTACTGATGCACAATCGCAAAGAAAGGCAATGGGACTATTGACAATGTACTCGTCAAATGAAGTTGGAGTATTAATGATGCACTCACAGGTAAATTATGTGGCTTGACTATGGAGCTCACAAATGTCAAGAAAACATTAATATGGTTATCACTAAGAACTGAATTAATATAAAGGACAATACATGCTTTCTTGAAATTGTTTTTGATTCGTCCTTAATTATGGTGATCTTTGGCTCTTCCGCTCTAATACTTTCACACAATTTTGGATGCATAATCTGTGCAATGCAACTGAACATTTCCTTCCAAGGAAATATTGACTACAGGGTTTTTCCAAGCTAATATCATTCCTTTTTTTGAGTTTAGTTTGATTTGGATTTATGAAGAGCAGACGATTTTGATAGACAACAAAATTCGCTGTTTGAAAACAGTTTATTCCATCGGACAGCTAGGTTGTGGAACTCTTTGGCTTTAGAGTGGTTTCCTCCATCATATGCTTCGAATGTTTTTAAGCATAAGGTCAACTCATCTTTTTACCTAATTCCTACCCCATGTCTTAAACACTTTCTCTTTTCCGCTGTTTTTTACGCTTAGTGGCTCTATGCCTTTTATAGCTCTTTATCATTAAATAAAGACATCCAACCTTACCACCATTAAATAATGGCCAATTGTACGCTCTGGAAAAACAACTGTGTTGTTCTGGATTCAAATAAACATGGTAATCGCAAGACTGTTGCATAGTTTTTATAAATGATGTCATGTCTTTTTTCTGACTCTGGTCTTATCTTTTCATGTCGCTATTCTATTGACACCGAAACTGAATCAACCGATGAAGATTGTTTATTTCTCTCAACAACAGGGCAGTCGCTTTTGTAAAGAAATCTTTTACTGTGAGTCTTTTCCTATTTATAGGCTGGCTGTTTTTCCATTCTTTGAAATGATATTTCTTACACTCCGCGTAAAAGATCAAGTTCCGTGCTTTAATGTAATGATAACTATAATTATACTAGAAACTGGTTTGAATAACAACAAATAATTAAATAGTGTGTATGCTACACATCCATTATTTTCATCCAACAACTGCAAAAAACTATTGATGTAAAAACTGCAACGATAACTTTTCCCTACAAATAAACCAATATACAAGAATTTCAATAAAATTGTTGGAATAAAACCAGGAAACACCCAAAAGAATGCGTTGCAATCATGTGTTTCAACGAGAATTTTGAAGTTACCGAAAGATCTGTTTGTGAGGTCTTTGGAGTCAATGACGATCCAGCATTAGGAAAGATCAGAAAATTAGATTTATCACAAGCCAATATACCCCAAAAGAAACAGAAGCAAGTCGAATAGTGCTAGTAATAAAAGAAACGATAAATTTATTTGAGGTTTGGCACTTTTCAAAAGCATGGTCAATTCAGAATTGCTTGGGTAGGCTAGCCTCTCAGAAAGAAGAAAAATTTAACCAGGGGAATCCGACCCTTCACCCCTAGAAATCACCACTGAATTTTGCCTTTTAAGAGCAGACAGAAAATTTACTTAACTAATATTTACGTCCTAATAACTGTTTTTTTCAGGTGCATTTTTAATTCCATACATCATAATGCTTATCACATCTGGAATTCCGATGTACATTATGGAAGTTGCACTTGGGCAGTATATGGCTGAAGGTCCTATTGGAACTTGGAGGATTATTTGCCCTCTTACCAGAGGTAAGCGGATTTCTTCTTTGCTAATTTTTTTATTGTGTTTTATTGTGTGGGTTCAGCTGGTACCTTCTCGTCGTTTGTCACGTCGTCAGTTATCTCCAGTCAATGTTCGTGAGATTTGACTAGGGCAGTAATGGTTCAATGAGGTCCAAAAAATGATTTTCTGGGGGAGGGGGGCGGGCAAAGGCATTTTTTTGTTTGAGGCCCTTTTCGTCTTGTTTTTTCCCTCTATAGTAGCAGACACATTCAATTATACCTTGTCCCTGTCAGAATTATTGTATGCCGAAGAAAGATTCTTTATCCCTAGATTGTTTCTCATTCTACGATACTTTTTCTAGACAGCAAATATGGCTAAGCGAACGTGAGACAGGAACGCCATGACTCAGCTTAGCCAACACTTCTGTAAATGTAGGCTGACGGGAGTAATTTATATTTTACTGTATAACAAGTTTAAGATTCTGGATGTGAAGGAGAGAAAATGTTCAATTTCAAAATGGGTTTCTGAACGTTTATACAAAATCTACCTCTAAGACACCCCTGAATCCCAATATTATACATCCACGACCATTATTACTATAATACGTTTCCTTGCGCGCAAGCATGGCTTATTCTTCTCCATGTTTTCCTGTTTCTTGTGGATTCATTTACGTCTTGAATGGAATGGTCAGTCCATTTCTTTATATTGCCCATCCAACGAGTTTGTAGATGGTCTCTTCTCCTTTTTCCTGGGATCATTTCATCCACACATATTTTTGACAGACCCTTTTGGGAGCGTTTTTTATGCCCATAAAACCTCAAAACTCTGCTTTTGACTGTAAATAGGACCATGATCATAAACAAAGCCATTACTTTACATGCACTGCCTTGGATCATAATATCTGTAATCCTTAACGTTTACCACAAAGTGGGAGATACCTGTTCTTTCATCTGAATACATAACTTCGTCTTTGGTCTTAAAGATAACCAGTGGAACTACTTATGCGTTCTAGTATCGAAGCCAGTGTGACTGTCCTTCCTGTTTGGAAAATTGAAATCTTGAGACACCTTATCTCAGAAGTTTTGGAGATGGGTAGGTGTTATAGTGCCCCCTCTTTTTTATACCAATACAATAAAACACTTCCTTCTCCTATCTCCTTGTCTTCCAACAATACTTTTCTCCACGCACGCTGTGGCACTGGTAATTCCCAAGTATAGGTTAACCACAAAGCTATTACGTTGTATCTGCTCACAACTTCAGTTTCCTTTTTTCCGCTTAGTATTAAATTAAGAACATTAGTCACAGACATACCATATAGGTGATCAGATTGTAATTGGAACTAATTCAATATGGGTATTGAAGCAGAGTTTTTACTCGCTACACAGAAAGCTACTGAACACCTCAGGCCAATGGAGATAAGACGATAAGATAGTATGCTGCAACACGACACTCCTGAGCATCAAGGTCGTTAACAGTTATGGGTCAAGCTTCACAGTTAAAACAGGCCTCAAAAGAGTTAGAAAGGGGAAAGGAACAGGTATGGAATAGAGAGGAGAGGAAGGAAAAGAATAAAGAGGGAGGAAAAGGAGGGAAAGGAGGGCCAATATATGCTCTGGTCTACTAGAATATACTTTGATCCTTTTTCTCGTACATAATTTTCCAGAAATTGCTGTCTGATAATGATGTACCCCTTGGGTATGATTTTGCATTTCCCTTAAAGGTACAAAGATGGATTATGTTATATTAATATATTACTACAATAATAATTATATATATATGTAGTATTAATACATTTCGGCACCAAGAGTTTAATAGAAGTTTGAATTGTATACAAAGAAGTGTGAAGGGCTAGAACAATGTAAATGAGTATGATTACGCCAGTGGAATAGTGTTTGGCTACTTTTTATTCCTCTTGGTATGTGTTTTGTGGTGTACATAAACCCTTTATATTTTATATACCTTTAATATAAGCCAGAGCAGATACTTATCAGTGGGTGCACTACCGGGGACCGTGAGTTGTTCAGAAAATTTTGTACAGAACTCTATATTTGGTTCGTGTTTTTGATTAGCATTGTTATTTCTTCAACAGGCATAGGATATTCGATGCTGATGGTTTCCTTTTTGGTCAGCATTTACTACAACGTTATCATTGGATGGGTGTTGTTTTATTTATTTGCATCTTTCCGTAAAGAAGTCCCATGGAAACATTGTGATCCAGAGTGGAGCTCTCCAAAATGTGTTGACTTTGCTGATGCCGCAAACAAAGGAAATGGATCAATCTACAATTCTACAACAAGAATAATGTCTTGTTTACCAAATTATACCCCTTTGTACAATAAAACAACAGGCGTATTTTTATCTTGTGCACAAAATTTCACTGCTGCCGAAAGGATATCTGCTAGCGATGATTATTTTCAGTAAGTAATAAATTTCTGGTTAAATGGTCAGACACATTTGTAAACTTGTGAGTCAAATATTGGGGTTTCTGGTGGTGAAAAAGACGCACCCTACAGGATCATAAAGTGTTGCAGGATTGATACCATTATTTGCTAAATGTCACTTAAATAAAAGTTAAATAGTAATCAAATAGTAGACCAAAATGTCTTGGATATGTATGTATGTATGTATGTGTGTATGTGGGCATTGCTGCATTATCTGAGACTCGATTGAGTGAAGAAGGTCAGCTTACTGAAAGTGGAGCTGAATACACTTTTTTCTGGAAAGGCAAGCCTGAAGGAATGAAAAAGGATGGAGGAGTAGGTTTTGCTATACGGACACAGATCACAACCAAGTTAGAGCAACCTTATGGAGTTAGTGATCAAATCGTGTGTCTGAGGGTGCCTCAAGATGTAGACGTTCATGTCTTTTATTTCAGTGTATGCTCCTACACTGGACAGTACCCAGGATATCATTATGACGTTTTATCAAGTTGTTTTGAGGAATTCAATCTGGAATACCAAAGGGAGATAAGCTGCTGATATTTGGTGACTTAAATGCAAGGGTTGGAAGTGATCATTATACGTGGGATGTTTTAGGGGGATATGGTGTTGGTAAGGCAAATGATAATGGTCTTCTTTTCCAGCTGTGCACACAATTTAAGGTAGCAGTATGTAATACCTTCTTTCAACAAAAACGTATCCACAAGGTAACATGGATACATCCTGGATCAAAACATGTCCATGTACTAGACTACATAATCACATGAAAGCGTGACATACAAGACATGTGATCAGTAAGAGTTGTGTGGGATACAGATTGTGCAACTGACAATAAACTTGTTTGTGCTAAAATGAAGATGCGTATCAGGAAGAAGGTTAGAGTAACTGGATTAAAAGTGCCTAAGCGCATTGATGTTTCTAGTTACAAGATGAGGACGTACATAAAACTCTCAGAAACAAATTTAATAACATCACATTTGATGGAACTAGGGTGCAGTTCAAATCACAAGTGTACACCACAGGTGCTGATGTACTTGGCCTTAGAAAGACTGAACACAGAGACTTGTTTGTTGAGAATGATGTTGCAATTATCAGTCTCCTGGATGAGAAAAAAAGGCTTCAGAAGAATCTTAGGTGTACTTCAGGTTCAACTAGAGCATGTGTGGAAAGAGATTTTAAGGAAACAAACTCGAACCTGCAGCATGAGATTCAACACATAAAGAACAGATGGTGGTCCGAGGTGTCAGCCGACATTTAGAGATCTTATGACTGTAGAGATTCAAAAGCTTTGTACAGTAAAATTAGACAAGTGTTTGGATCACAATCTTTAGGAATGGTGCCCTTGAGAGCTGAAGATGATTTCACGCTGCTTGAAGATGCTGAAGCATTATGGCACGTTGGACAGAACATTTTACTGATCTCTTTGATAATCCATCAGAAATAGATGAAATAGTTATTAGTGGTCTATCTCAAAAGGACATCATTTAGGAGATGATGACAGATCCCAGTATTGATGAGACAAAAAACTCCATGAAAGAAGTTAATACTGGCAAAGCACCAAGGTTGGACGGGATACCCATCGAATTATTGCTGTTTGGAGGAGATAAACCTGCTAATGCAATTTTTATGCTCATCCTTGCTCTATGGCATGGCAATACTGTTCTTCAAGATTGGGTGGACGCAATAGTGCTTTCTATTCATAAAGGAAAGGGATTGCAGTCTGAGTGTGACGACTACAAGAGCTTCTTCCTACTTAAACCGGTGGGAAAAGTTCTTTCAAAGATTCGGTCAAATCGGTTGATGGTTTGGATTTGCTGTACTATCATTCCAGAGACTCAATGTGGTTTTCGAGCTGGACGTGAGATAATGGATATAATATTCATTGTTCGCCAACTTATGGAGAAGTGTATCGAGCAGCAGGTACCATTATATCAAGTCTTTATTGACCTGACCAAAGCTTTTTATTCCATCAATCGTAGTGCACTTTGAAAGATACGTATGTAACTTGGATGTCCTGCGAGTTCCGTAGAGATTATTATACAGTTAAACCATAAGAAGAAAGCCAGAATAAGCTTCAATTGTTCACTGTCAGAACCAATATCAGTTGAGAAGGGTGTAAAACAGGGTCACATACTGGCCCCTACTCTTTTCTCAATCTACTTTGCTGTGATGCTTCTTCACGCTTTTAGGGATTGTGATATAGGGGTAGGCATATGGTTTCGAACATCCGGCAATTTTTTCAACGTCAGGCATCTCAATTCGAGCTCTAAAACTTTTTAGAATCTTGTTTGTGAGCTTTGTATGCAGATGATTCTGATATTGTTGCACAGTCAGAGGAGGAAATGCGGCTGATTATGAACAAAGTCTCAAGAACCTGCAAGGCTTTTGGCCTCTCTATCAGTCTTAAAAAGACTTACGTTATGCTTTTACCTACAGTTGAAGTCCCATGTGCTGAACCACATTTTCTAGTTTATGGGAAGAGGTTGAAGGTTACTGACAGTTTTATATCTCTTGACGGTACAGTGACCAAAGATTGCAATCTGGGTGTTAAAATAAATCTCAGAATAGCAGGAGCCAGTTCTACGTTTGGTAAATCGGAAAAACCGGTGTGGTCAGAGCGGGAATTATATCAAAGACAAAGATTAGTGTTTATAAAGAATGTATGCTTACTCCTTTGTTATATGGCTCAGAAACATGGACTACATATAGGCGAGATCTCAATCTTTTGGAAATGTTTCATCAAAATTGTCTCAGAAGAATCCTTAACATCATTTGAAATACTTTCACACCTGATACTGAAGTCCTTGAACGATCCAACAGCACCAGCATTGAGATGTGTATCATACCGAATCAGATGCGTTGAGCCGGAAACCTTGTCAGATGCGCTGGATTGGATGGAAGATGAAACACTCCCTAAACAATTGTTTCATAGTGAGTTATCCAAATGGAAAAGACCACAACACAAACCAAGAAAAAGGTTTAAGGATGTACTGAAGAGCAATTTGAAACTACTGGAGATTGATATGAATGACTGTGAAGTGATAACTTCAAACCCTCTCCAATGAAGGAGGAAAATCAGGGAAGGATGTAAAGAATTTGAAGAGAGGCGTGTAGGTCACACTGTGTTAAAGCGTGCGCTAAGGAAGCAGGATGAAACAGCAGTGCCTGTTGATATCAGGAGAAAGTGAAGTGCACTGTGTGTGATAGATTTCTTTTTTCAAAAGCTGGACTGGTGAACCATCGTAAGTCACATAGTCGAAGGCAAGACGAATGATTTTATGAGAAAACCTTGCCACCTCGTCCACCGATACATAGTTGCGCTACCTGTGGTCTAGTCTGCAAATCAGCAAGTTGTCTAACGAGACATTGGAAGATTCATAATGAAGCACACCTGCATGCAGTTCCAAAAGTGGGAAAGTTCATTTGTCATGTCTGTGATCGTTCATGCAAAACAGAAGCTGGGTTGAAAGTCACATAAGTCCGTCCGCAAGGAAACAGAGTATCAAATTGAATAGATCCCAAACTTATATCATGAAATAGCAATTATTATGTGGTATGTAAGGATGTATGTATGGATTGATGGATGGATAATGAATGCTTGAACGTAGGTTACGCGATTTAATAATTAGTGTGTGCATCAAACTTATAATACAGAAAATACTGCAGTTAATGAAGAGACTGAGAAAAATGGATATGTAAGTTATTTTTCTAGTAATGGAGGAGAGCACTGTGTTTGCCTCTTTGTGGTCCACCGAATATGGCTAGTTCCTATCGCTAATAAGTGAGTGAATTACCTGTCTCTCAAAGTTATTGTGTAACTGCTTAATCTTTTAATTTGTACTGCATGTATCGATTAGTAACAAATGGAGCAGTACTACACAATTGCAATTAATAGTTTGAAGAATTTTTTGTGTGACAGTTTTAGCTGAGCACATTCAACAGACTTTTTTAACAAAAAAGTAGGTGAACTATGAAAACAGTGTTGGAATTGTATAAACAATTGTTAATTGTTTTTAAGAACCTACAGTCTACCTAAGAAGCACTACAGCGCTACTAATCTTCGTAAGGTCACACTAAAATTTGTGTCCTCCAGGTCATCTTTTGTAAACAACAAAGGAATCGAGAGTATCCCACCACAATGAATTTTATGTTGATTAAGATAATATTTTCAAATTGATATTAAGAATATTCATAAGTAGACAGTGGTATTGTTACGCCTTCAAACAGGCAAAAAGAACATCGTATTCTCTTGAAAAAGTACACAGGGAACTTTTATTTTTAAAGACTCAAAGAGGGGCGGTACTTTAAGAAAGGCTAATATTTTTTATTTTGGGCAAAACTTTTAATGTAGCTATTTAAGGAGTATATTATTTATGGAATTAATTAAGTAAAAATAAATATGTGTGGATTTCCTTACGTAAAAATGTATCATTTAATTAAAACTCTAAAGTACAACTCCTTTATTTGAGTACATGAAGACACCCTAAAATCCAACGTCTTCCGTAAACGTTCATTCTAAATAACAAAAGGAAGTACCGATAGTTTATGGTTTATGATAATTTTTGGTTTCAACGTCATTTTCCCCAGCGATTGAGACCCAGACGGTGCCCTTCAGAGGGACTTTTGTTTTGCCATGAGAAATTTCTTGGCTTGATGCCCTTCCTGACGCCAACCAAGTTTTTCTTTTGTAAATTTCTTTTGTAAATTTCCAATTCCTCCTTCGGGGAATCGAACCCGGAACTCCTTGGTTACTCTGCAACTGCACTAACCATTAAGCCACTGTCTAATTCCACGTATAACCTTAAGTTCGCTACTTGAAGGTGTAGGGAAAAACATATCTTTAACTGTCCAGTAGTTAAATTTTGTTGTTTTGTTTAGCTAGACGAGGGTTACGTTTCTCTATCCAAACACTGCTCTTGTTTCAGTTGAAAAGTCATAAACTGAACTCTGTTAAGGTGGTAATATTGATGTTGTCAAGAGTATAAAAGATTTTGCTTTACGACTACAAATAGTCTTGGAGACACTTTTCCCCTGACCTACACCCACACATCCACTCCAGTACTATTAATTGGTCGGAAAGAAGACAAACGTAATGTTATTATATAATAGTCTCGAGCTGATCCGTGCTTTTTCTTTTAGTCGCTATGTTACAAAAGTAAGTTCTGGAATAGACGAGGTTGGATCACTTGGCTGGGAGCTGTCACTGTGCCTTTTATTAGCATGGATTGTCGTTTATTTCTGCATGTGGAAAGGTGTTCAATCTGCTGGAAAGGTACGAAACTACTAGTAATTTCAGTACTTTTTTTTAAGAAAGACATATTTTGAGCACTTATTTCCTATATAATATTTGTTGTTCAATCGTATGGTTATTTTTATTTCATGTTTAATGAACGAGCTGAAAGCTTTTGTTAACTAGGAACCCTGCAATGACTCTATTATGTGGTCATTGCAACAGGTCTTTTGAAGTGATCAGCTGGGGTTCGAACAGTTGGCGAGTAGAATCTGGCCTGTAAAAATGTATTATATCAGGCATGTCAAACTCAGTCACTACAGGGCCATAGGAGTCGATTTGTATTGTCATGAGGGCCGCAAACGTTTAAGACCTTAAATAAGACTTTTTGCGATTTATTTTTCAATTTAGAAACACACAGGCAAATTCAAGTAATAATGTACGTGTACATTGTAGTTCAACAAAAGAATATAACGAAGGTTTTGACGACCTTCATCTATTTCAATGTAATACCAAAAAATGCATTATACATAAATTCCAAACTGACATTCATCAACAAGAATTCAAAGACTTTCACTGTTTTATTAAACATTATTATACATAAATTCCAAACTGACATTCATCAACAAGAATTCAAAGACTTTCACTGTTTTGCCCAGAGGCTTTACATCTCTTTTTGTTGACAATTTCTTGTATGTGTGGTTGAAATTTCTGTGTGGCGCCGAGTTTGATGAGTGATGACAAATGTTGACCAGTCAGTCTTGTTCTTTGAGATGTTTTTGTTGATTTCATGAAAGAAAATAACTGTTCACAAAAACATGTGGAGTCGAACATTGCCATGATCCTTGTGGTAAACTTTCTTAAGTTTCTAGACCTTTCCGGAAGGTATGAAAAGAAATCGAGTACTCCCACTTCCAAACACTTTGATTTGAGTGAGGAATCCGTTTGAATTTCTAACAGTTCTATTTGCAGGTTTTCTTCAGCTTCAGCAACATCAAAACGGAATGGTCCTAAACATAATGCAAACTGGCGTTCATGAGATGCGAAATCACTAAATCTTTTCTCAAACTCTTTTGATAATGATTCCAGGTGAGTGTCATACTTGCAAAACGCAATGCAGACTTCGTATCAGCACTGTTTTGCAGCTCTTTACATGTAGCAAAATGGACCAAATTTTCACTAGAGACATGAGACTTCCATAATTTCAATTTCAAAACGAAACATCTAACATCTTCATATAAAGCAGTGATCAGCTTGCTTTTACCTTGCAATTTTGAATTGAGATCATTCAAATGTGCAGTAATGTCCACAGCAAAAGTCAGACCCTGCAGCCAACTCTCATCTTTTAATTCATCGGTGCTTCGACCTTTCACCTCCAAAAACGCAATTATTTTTTATCTCAACAAATAAAGTCTTTTCAACACTTTGTGGCATGATAACCAGAGCACTTTCGTATAGAAAGGAACATCGGTGAACTCGTCATCCAGATCCTTCAACAACTGGCTACCTTGACGGTGGTTGAGAGAACGACTGATAAAGTTCACTGTCTTTGTGACTAAACTGAGCACATGATCTAAATTTGGAATCTTTGAACACAAATTGTGCTGATGCATAATGCAGTGAAAATGTGCAAATGTCGAATCCGGGCATAAGTTGTGCATTTTTCCTTTCTCAAATATGTCCTGATTTGTTGTAGTGTCAAGCATGGGGATCAGTTCAATCAGTTCTTCATAAATGTTAAATTCGTTGTCACAGGCCACGATGGAGACTCCAAGTTGTGCTATTCCAGTGATATCAATGGTCTCATCAATTGCAAGAGAAAAGTATTCAACTTCTTATGATTCGGCTTTTAACTGTTGCTTCAAATCAGTTGACATGTCATCAATCCGTTAAGTAACAGTGTCAATGAAACATCTTTGAACAAGTGCGCCTTTTCTGGGCACATAATATTTGCTGAGTTCATAGCTGGCCGTAACGGAGGCAACATTCCCTTTCTGAATTTTCGTGAAGAAGGTCTGTTGCTGTTTCAAGTTGGCCCTCAATTCCTTAAGTTTTGAAACACGCATTGGCCCTTCATATTTGTTATAAAATATATGATTCGTTTCATAATGCCTTTTCAAGTTTGAGACTTTCGGCTTCGTATCCAATCTAAATATTTCAGAGTTATTGAAAATTACAAAATAGATATGTAAAGTCTTCTCACCGGAAATGCTGGAAAGGGATCGCGTAATACAGAGCTTAAATGCGTTCTGTTGACTCGGTTATAAACTCAATGAAAATTCAAATTCAATTCAAAATTCTCGTCGAGCCATTTCTTAGAAATCTAACAATTGTCGAACGATATTGATACGTTTTCAACTACATCACTCTCTTAGCGTCTAAAAAAGTAGAAATCGATTTCAAAGCTTGATACGCATACAGGTACGACTCTGCCAATGAGTTGAGGGAGAAAGGAAGATCATTTGTGCGGGCCGCAAGGGTGCCTACGATGGGCCGCGTGTTTGACACGCCTGTACTATATAGTTTCGCAGTGTAAGCTCACTTGGTCAGATTTCGTTATGTTAATAATTTGATCTTTACAGATAAAATCAGTTAGGTATTGCAAATTTATTGCACTGTATTTCTCCCTTTTTAGGTCGTATATTTTACCGCCACCTTTCCATATGTTATTTTGGGAATTTTGTTGGTAAGGGGTCTTACACTTGAAAATGCAAAAGAAGGAGTACTTTTCTATATCAAACCAAATTTTACAAAGATTTCAGAACCACAGGTTAGTCTAATTTGAATAGCATGGTAGTGATCCCATTTAAGGTTTTGAATTTATTATTGTGACGTAATGGTTATAGAATTAATATCAGACTGTATTTATATAATTTTTAAAGGTTGTCGACAGTATTTTTAACATTTTCTCTGAAGCAAACTTGGAAAGTTGTATTTTTCATTTTCTAGATACATGGACATGGTGCACTAAGACATCCTATCGTTTGCATTTGCATCGATTGCCATGTACCATATATTCATACCTAAGCGGTTCCATAAGAATCTTGTATGGAGTTTAAGATTTAAAAAAGTTCTTGATTTTATCTGAAAACTTGTCAGTCTTAACAAGTATTCCAGAACTTGAATCTGATAGAGGAAAAAATTCTTAACTCCTATGTTATGAAGTTGGATTAAAATCTTCAAGTTAATGAGTAGAAAAAATTCAAAACTTTAATATGTAGGCTAAAATTTTATAACATCTTACTTACCAGAACTATAAACTATGTATAAACCATAAAGTTGATGTTTTCAAAAAATGCTCACGTAGTTACAACTTTGGTGATTAATTTTCATTATAAAAAAAGATAAGAAGTTCTGGCAGTAGCATAACGGTGTTAATACTAAAATTTCCAATTTTTAGCCATTGTCATTTTGCATATATTTTCCATTCGCCAAGAGTATCATTTTTATGACGGTGGATTAAAAAGCTCAATGATGTTAACATTTTGACAAAGTGGTAAAGTGTATACGAAATGTACATGACTGGAGTAATAAAATTCAATTTACATGCAATTTGAATCGAATGTAATTTGCAGTTGTTGTATCTTCTAGCTATATACGAAACAGGTGACCCTTTTGGATAACTACTGTGCAATGGCCACGATTTACTGATGCTGATCAACTGAATGTTCATGTATTTATGTATGTGTAAAGAGGGAGTAGCAGGAAGGCTTGACGACCATGGTATCCACTTGGGTTCAAAGATTTTTGAATAGACGAGAAAACTATTTTATCAAATACTCTAAAAATAACTATTGCCAATTGAAAACATTGAAATTATGATATGGAGATTAAGCGGAAAAGAAGGTACAATACGTCTAGGAGACAAACAAAGTCAAATTAAATAATGTTAAGCACCTCGATTGTCTTGAAACACAAGATTATTTCAAAAACACAAGTATTGGTCAAATGGAATTAAATCATAGTTACCGAAGTGCTATAGAGTGAAATATGTAGTGTATTGCTGATGCAATAGTTTATTTTCAAGTATTTTGAATATTTAACATATAACATTTGCATTTTGATATATGTTTCTGCTATGTAATTAGATTTCTTAACAGAAAGCAAATCCATATTGTTGTAGGTTTGGGCCAGCGCTGGGAGCCAGCTCTTTTATTCTCTTGGACCTGCTTTTGGTTCTTTGCTATCGTTTGCAAGTTATAATAAATTCAACAACAATTGTGTAAGGTACGTATTTTTGAGAGCCCAACTTCTGAAATCTTCAATTTCGTAAAGCTGTAGTAAAATTTAAACTAAAAGATGTTTTGAGTATTTTCGTAGAAAGCGGTAGCAGAGGACAAACACAATTAGCTACTGTACTAACTGGTCTAACAGCAGTGCTGATAGTAGCAATAGGGTAGATGTAGTAGTAGTGGTAGTAGCAGACGCAGTAGTAGTAGTAGTAGTAGTAGTAGTGGTTGCAGTAGGAGGAAGAAGAGGAGAAAAAAGTAGCACCATTACCTGTCACAAGAAGAAAAGCAGCATTAGAAAAAGAAAATCGAAGTGTCAGTGTAACGAGCAGCAAAAATATTAACTTATATTTTTCTCTGTTTATTTATCTCGTATATTCATTCCTTCATGAAATTTGTATACTGTTTTTTAGGGATGCTGCTGCTATTGCTTGTGTTGACTGCTTTACCAGCAGTCTTGCTGGCTTTGTCATATTCAGCGTCCTTGGGTTTATGGCAGGGAAGATCAATGTCGACATAGCTTCCGTCGTTAATTCAGGTGTGTTACTGTAACTGTCCATGTTTATTTTGCTCTCAGTGTCATAGCGGAATGATGGAAAAGTGCTTTTTGCAGTGTCTACAGAAAGTAATTACTTAGTAACATGAAAAATGCCCTTTTTGCTTTGTACTAGTGAGGGAAGAAAAGTGATACAAATGATGCTTGTTATACTAAAAGAATCAGACTGTTTGAGAATTTGATTTGAAGATTTGACCATTTATCTTTAAATTTTGTTTTGCATTTTTATCACTTTTATTACGGAACTGCTGTACTAATTACCATTGGGTTGAGTACACCTCAGTTTGACATCCCATTTTTGTATTTCTGGTTTTGTTCTTTTAAATGTTGAATTAAAAGACTGTCTTTAATGTTTATTATTATTATTATAATTATTATTATTATTATTATTATCATTATTATTAAATTAATGTTTATACAGAATACAATACATATATGCAAAATATACATATAAACACATCAGTATTTTACATATACTGTAAAAACTGCTATCAGTGTGGTCCTCTTTTGACACCTTAGTAAACAAAAAGGAAAAGGGAAAACATAATGAGAACAGGAAGCTAGCTCCTTGAAGATTCATTATAGCATTAAGGGTATTTCCAAGGTATTCGTACGTTGTTATTCGGTAAACAACTAAAGACTACTTACATGTCCACCAAAGCCTTTGAGCTTGGTTCACCTGTAGTTACTGTTTTGATCAAAACTGGAACTTAGAACTTTACTCCTAGTTTGAAATTTTTCATTATCATTTTTGGTTTTAATGTAATTTTCCACCAGTAATTGGGGCTCTGACGGTGCTCTTCAGAGTGACTTTGTTTCAGCAGCGACGAATTTCCTGGCCGGGTGCCCGTCCTGACGCCAACCAATGACTTGGGAAATTAGGAGGGGTGTAGTTTATCAATATATAGTAGCAAATGTTTTCATTCTTAATAACAATTACAACACTTCGTAAATGTTTATTGTGGAAATTACAAATCCAGGCCTTAAAAGCAATTTATGTAGCTTTTGGACCACTACATCAAGTAAACATTGAGACTGTTAATTGTTAGTAACCAGACTTTTATTCATCACTACAGTTTAGCATATGACTTCGAAGATGCATGAACTGATTTTTCTTTCTTTTTTCAATTCAGGTCCTGCATTGGCATTTATTGTTTACCCAGAAGGAATATCACAGNTTTTTCTTTAGAGAATTTCCAAAGTCGCCCACTCGGGGAATCGAACCCGGAATTCTTGGTTATGGTGCAGTTGCACTAACCATTAAGCCACGGCTCCTAGTTTCATATAGAACTGATATATTTTCTATTTTGTTTTCTGTCATCGAGGAAAGGATAGTTTTATAACTATTAGCCATATAGTGGAAAAACTAAATTCGTTCCTCGCTTGGTTGAACCAATCCCATTTCAGTTGCATGACACACTGGGAAATTAGGAGGGGTGTAGTTTATCAATATATAGTAGCAAATGTTTTCATTCTTAATAACAATTACAACACTTCGTAAATGTTTATTGTGGAAATTACAAATCCAGGCCTTAAAAGCAATTTATGTAGCTTTTGGACCACTACATCAAGTAAACATTGAGACTGTTAATTGTTAGTAACCAGACTTTTATTCATCACTACAGTTTAGCATATGACTTCGAAGATGCATGAACTGATTTTTCTTTCTTTTTTCAATTCAGGTCCTGCATTGGCATTTATTGTTTACCCAGAAGGAATATCACAGATGCCATTGCCAGTACTCTGGTCCATTTTGTTTTTTTTCATGTTGTTTACACTCGGATTGGACAGTCAGGTGAGTTATGTGGCCGAAATTACATAACACAAAGATGAGTTATATAGCCGAAATTTCATTTGTAATTTGATGAATAAACTGGTAGTCAGGTACTGCTTAGGTATTTAAAATGTCGTTTTTTGTAATTAAAGATCATGCAACTTTTAAAAAGCCACTATGCATATGGACGTGTGAGGGAAGACAGGAGAAAAGGTTAGACCAAGAGATAAAAGTTTACTTTGGTGGAAAACCCCCCCACCCAAATTATATGATAAAGAAAGCACTCAGAAGCCAAAGAATTCCATTATCTCGCTCTCTGAGCAAAAAAACTACATAGAAACATTTAGTACAACGAGGGACAACAAATGGCAAAAGGGTGAAGATGTTGAGGGAAACGAGTCATGCCAGGTTCAACAAACTGAGCTGACAAAAATGATGAAAGCTCGCTAGAACACTTCCTATGATAATACCAGTAGAAAAGAAAAAGAGAAACCAAAAGTGATCCTCTTTATGACATCTACAATGTTTTGGTAAGACATTACGCCAGCTGTCTAATATTTGACTTAAAGAGGCAGCAGGTTTTGCTTTTTGTTGTTGTTTTATTTTTGAATTCGGAGGTGGGGGGGGGGGGGCAGCATTACTGTTAAGCAATCGGCATCACGAAAAATACTAGTCTGTGATAATATATTTCAGATAAGGTAGGCCCAAAACGTAATTGTTATTACTACTTTTAACATTTCACAGTGTTTTTCCGATATCATTAGTAAGAACTAGAATTCTATTATTCTATAACCAATATTGCCAAACTTTTACTAAATTTGGCAACACTGGTTTTAAGAAATACGTTTCGATCATTCAAATATGAAGTTCGGGTACGTCAGCAAACGTCTAACACTCCAAGTTTTGATTATAATGAATAGCTGGGTTTTGGGTATTGCTATTTCCATACAGACATTTATGTACTTTATTATATAACATCTTTATCGTTTGTATTTCTTTTTCATTTGCCTTTGTGAGATACCAGTTAATTTTATTCACCTCCAAAAAAAGTGTGCAAAATTATGTACCATGTGACATCTGCATAAGTCAGTACAGTAAACAGTGTATGCTGTCGTTTTGTAAACGTCAACGAATTTCTTTGGCCAGTACAAAGTTGCCCGGTGCAGAAAGATAATAACCATGGAAATAAGTAAATTACCACAATGTGTTTCTTTAAATAATAGTCGATAGAGCATAAGAGAAAGGAAAAAGTATTCTGTATTTATTACGACGCACTTATGAAAGGTAATAACAATAATAATAATAATAATTACTATTATTATTATTATTAATTATTATTACAAAGTCATCTTACTACTCAAGGTACTATTCTCTCATTTCTCTTTGACAACGCAACTTCAAAATACAACAAGTTTTGGTCCGAAGTTCAAAGTAAGCTGCCCAAAAATATCTTCAGCTTTACCATTCGTTATTTGAATAACACCCTTCCAACTCGTAAAAATCTATCTAAATGGAAACTTAGTCTATCGTCCTCTTGCTCTTCCTGCTTTGGACCAGAAACCCTTCTTCACGTTGTCGCCGGCTGCAAAACGTACCTTCAGGAAGGTCGATATACTTGGAGACACAACTCAGCATTACAGTTTTTAGCAGGTACTCTCAAATCTCTTGAAGGCTGTACAATATATGCTGATATCTGTGGATTCTTATCGCCATGCATTATAACTGGAGATGCCTTGAGGCCTGATTTGCTCTTAGTTACTCCACAACAACAGCTATACATTCTTGAATTGACGGTGGGCTATGAAACAAACCTGGATAAAAATTCTTCTCGCAAATACGAAAAATATCGTTCTTTAATTCGTGATTTACAATCCAGCTTTTCGAAAGTTAGTTTCGTAAATCTCTCCATGAGCTCTTTAGGTATATTCGGTAAATCTTGTATTACTTTCAGTAAAATGTGCAACGCTTTGAACATCGACAACAAACACGAGCGCTTTCTTTCAACCAAACTTTCCAACATAATCATTCGCACCACATACTACATATTCTGTCGTAGAAATAAACCATGGACCA
>RDPX01000245.1:1159783-1192310 GCA_003991215.1 Morbakka virulenta
GGGGGGGGGGGGGGCAGCATTACTGTTAAGCAATCGGCATCACGAAAAATACTAGTCTGTGATAATATATTTCAGATAAGGTAGGCCCAAAACGTAATTGTTATTACTACTTTCAACATTTCACAGTGTTTTTCCGATATCATTAGTAAGAACTAGAATTCTATTATTCTATAACCAATATTGCCAAACTTTTACTAAATTTGGCAACACTGGTTTTAAGAAATACGTTTCGATCATTCAAATATGAAGTTCGGGTACGTCAGCAAACGTCTAACACTCCAAGTTTTGATTATAATGAATAGCTGGGTTTTGGGTATTGCTATTTCCATACAGACATTTATGTACTTTATTATATAACATCTTTATCGTTTGTATTTCTTTTTCATTTGCCTTTGTGAGATACCAGTTAATTTTATTCACCTCCAAAAAAAGTGTGCAAAATTATGTACCATATGACATCTGCATAAGTCAGTACAGTAAACAGTGTATGCTGTCGTTTTGTAAACGTCAACGAATTTCTTTGGCCAGTACAAAGTTGCCCGGTACAGAAAGATAATAACCATGGAAATAAGTAAATTACCACAATGTGTTTCTATAAATAATAGTCGATAGAGCATAAGAGAAAGGAAAAAGTATTCTGTATTTATTACGACGCACTTATGAAAGGTAATAACAATAATAATAATAATTACTATTATTATTATTATTATTATTATAATTATTGTTATATGCAAGTGACTAAAGCTAAACACAATTAATGAATGTGTTAATACTATTGGTAGAATTCAACACATGCAGAATAATTGTTATAACAATAAAGAATTCACATGTACATGCTACGTATGTAGCTTGATATTCAGCAGTTTGTTACAAACTGAGCAATGATGTTGGTTTTGCGGTTCTAATGGTTTTTCCAGGATTTGAGGTGACATAATTCAAGGCAAAATAATATACTTTTTATTAAATTTTTTATTTATCTATTATTTCCGAGATATCCCTTTTGATACCTTTTTGGTCACACTTTTTTTCAGTTTGGTATGATGGAGTGCATTGTTACAAACTTGATAGATGAATATCCAAAATATCTTAGAAGATACAAAGAATTATTTATTTTGGTGGTCTGTTTGGTAACCTATCTACTTGGACTCACTATGATAACACAGGTAATTTGTTTGTATTAACAGATATGTTTACTTCGTATGTAAGAATGAGCATACATTGACCCGAAGAAACTTGTAAGGAAAACGTTTTCTTGAGTAGAATATAGTTATATTGGTGCAGTATTAAAAATGTACGCACAGACGGGATCAGGCATTGACATTTTTGAAACTTGTCACCACTATCGGCCTTAAAATGTAGCAAATAATTTTTGAAAAAAACTTTTTTAACCTTAATGACTTTTATTCCATTGTACTGCTTTTTGAATGTGGATGTAAAACCAACATGGAACAAACTCACTGACCAAAAGAAAGAAAAGCCCAAATCTCTGATTGGCTTTATTTCTGTTGCTGTTTCTTCTTCTTTTGTTCCTTCTGTTTCGCCTTCTATTACTGCTTCTGTGACTGATTCTGTTACTCCTTCTGTTGCTCTTTTTGTTGCTCCTTTTGTTGCTTCTGTTGCTCCTTCTGCGGTTGCCCTTACTCACCTTCTTTGTAAACCCTCCAATTATTTTGATAAGGTGTCCACATTTTTGAAAAAGTCATTACTAGACAACCATTTTTTGCCTAGTGACTAAATTTTCAAATTTCAAATTTTAAATCGCAGTTGGTTTGGGTTTTTTTGACTTTCTTGCTTCTTTGACCAATTTTCCCCCCAAAATTCACAGGCTTCTAGGCTTTCGTTTTATGGAGTAGCTCACACTTACCTCAAAAGGTTTTTGCACGTCTTAGTCAGTCCTAACAATAGATGTTAAGGCGTGTTAAAATTTGCTAATCTCTATACTAGATTATTAGCCAGCTACTTCGTTTCTATCGTCATTCCAGCTCTTAAAAGAGGATAGCTGTTAAATTTCCTACATTTTGTACTAAATTTTTACTCGTCCCAATCGTCTCTGTTTGTAGTATAGTAAACAGATTATATACATACATATCATATATATTTTTTTGTTACTTTGCCTTCTAAAACAATAAACGTTGGCCTTTGTTCTTGCTACAAAAAGGAGGAGTATTTTAAGGTTTTTCATCAGCTATGAACCCAAAAAGATAAAGAAGTTGAATATTTGGACATTTTCATCTCGCTGTCTTCAAATGGCCATTAATCAATCACCTTTTCTGTGCGAGATGCTGTTTTTCAAAAGAGAGCTCTTTCTGGCATTTCAGAAGCCAACATTAAAAGATTAAATGACTAAGGCTGCTTTTCTGAAAGGGAAGAAGGTTCAATATCTTTTTGTAAAAGTTTTTGGAATCCAAAGAGTCAGGACAAAAGGCATGATGGTTCCTTAGTAGAAAACGCCTTTACTAACCATTCTTTCTAAGGACTTATTGAAGAAAAACTATAGTGAAGTTGAATTTGTTTTGAGACATTTAGAGAAAAGCTTTCAACATAATAATTTGGGGGTTGGTTGAATGTTGGAGGTATGGCGTTAGGGCAGATTCCTTTCCCTGTTAACCCTGCTAGCTACAGAAATGTAAATAGAAAAGTAACAGATCCCAAGCCGGCAAGAAGAATGCTCAACGATTATATCATTAATGCGTGAAAGTCACAAACCAGATTGCCCTCTTTTTAAAATAGTATCACCAGCACCAGAATATGTATAAGACCGGAATAACTGTTTCGATAACACCTGAGATGGAAAACTACAGACGCTGTTCGGCATTAGTGAGATGAGATAGTTAAAGTCAGGACGGCGTAAGTTGCTGACAGGAAAACTGCTTCTGTACTCGAGCTGTGAAGAGGACAACTCCCATCACCACCACCACACACACACCATTAATTAATCAGGGAGTAGTGTGATAGGAATGCTACTGTCAGCAACAGTACAAAAGGTGCTGCTAGAATTGGAAGCGCATGAACCAAGAGTTACCTCAGCATTCTTCAAAATTATGATGAACAATGAGAGCGAGGAAGGAGGCAAGAACCACGTTTTTACTAGACTGAACAACATCCTGAGTACTTTCCAAGAAAACACGTCAACATCTTCATAGGAGGCCTTAATTTGAAGGCTAGAATGGGCAATAACGGTTTTAGAAAGATGATGGAGACTCATTCCCCAGTGGGGTTCCCCACCACCCCTCTATGACATTTAGACAATTGTAGATTATATATATATATATATATATATATATATATATATAAAGCTTTCGATTCGGTTATCCGTATTAAAGTGCTCAATACATAAATGGTTTATTTTTAGTTTTACATTTCCTGAAGAGTAAATAAAATCACGAAACAGGCTTGTCGAAATGGACTGTGTAGTTTTTTGATTCTTTCCAACTTATCATATCTTATATATATATATATATATATATATATATTATATTATATTGGTCCTGAATGCTAAAGCAATGACTAACACACTTTACTGTCCATTTTTATTGTGTTAAAGACGAGGTTATGCCTGATCTTATAAAATGGAAAGCCTTCAAGAGTAAGATTTATAGGTACTCTGACTTATTAACTAGAAGCCCTAGTATTACTGCAGGTGATATACCAGCAGGATGACATGTCGTTAATGTTGGGTTTGAACTGTGCTTAGAATTTCGCCCACGGCCGAGATTCCAAGCACTTGCAAGTACTAGTTCTGAATGCATAAACTTATGAACTAAGCAGTGTGTTGTACAATTACTGGATACCCTTACCAATGACAATAAGTATGACAATGATTTGGAGTATTCAAGACAGTTGGTAACGAGGACGGTAATAGTCACAACAACAGCAATTGTGACAATTATGAAGGCTACACTTATTACAATGTTCTGATATTGACATTAATAATAATAATAATAATAATAATAATAATAATAACCGTCCTGGGTATTGACATTAAACTGCATCCGGTTGTGGAGTTTCGACGTGGGCGAATGAGGTTACCCTTTACCACAACTACCTCCAGGTCACCCTTGGGCAAGGTGTAGCACCTGTTAGCCTACTCCGAGGCCTTGAAATACCAGGTTGACGTCCGGCGGAGTTGAGTCTGTCCACGATCCGCGATGTGTTCAAAGTACCAGATGGTAAATGGCGCGGAATACTCAGCCCCTTAGCAGTAAGGTTAAAATGCACCCCGAAATGAAATGAGAACAAGACGTAAAACATACCGCATCGTCCGTCGCGCGGGTCAACAAGGGACGCGTCCCTCAGGGCGAGACCAGCCTGAGGTCGAAAAGAATGCTACTGGGTCTAACTCTTCCCAAAATGAGAGTACGCAAGGTCACCGGAACGAGGTTACCCTCACCTCTGGCCCTTCGGAACCACCATCAATTACGACTAGTGTCTCCCTTCAAAAGAAAAAACGAATAAAGTGGAGCAGGGAAGAGAATGCTGAGGTAATATACTGCTTTTATTATGCACTTGAGAAACCAGAAACTAACAATACTGATGATACTTTCAGAATATGGTGCGAGAGAAATACTAATAATGATAAAATTGAAAATATGGATGCTAATAGACTAGCAAATCAGAGAAGGTACATTATGCGCGAAAAGAAGTTAACAGAAATCGAAGTCTCAAGTATCAAGGATAGAGTAAAATGTGATACGAGGGAACATTTAGATCAGGAAATAGAGCTAGAACGGGACGCTGAAAACCAGGTAGAAAACGTAATTGAGAATGTTAATGTGTTAGAAGAAGGAGGAGTAGAAGCGATTGAACCAGAACCTGTGATATTACTTAATGAACAAGAACTAAATGATATGAAAAACGACATCCTAGAAGAATTCTCATCGGTTAAACATACCAACATTGAAGATAGGGAGGCCTTACTCAAAATTAGACATCCCCAAAGGTTTCGTAACATCTTTAATCTTTGTAACGTAGCATTGGAATCGATTTTTAATGAAATTGATCCTAATTTAACAGAGTTGAACGAATTGATGTATGCTACAGGCAAGGTTATCCAAGAAAAATGTGGTGTTAAGGTCAAGAAAAGGAAAAGTGTAAGGAAAACGAGTAAGCCAAAATGGCAAATTAGGATTGAAAAGGAAATTGAAAGATTTAGGCGGGAGATATCCCTTTTAGACGAATTGCAGAAAAATGAGGATTTAAAATCAGGTAAAGCTAGAAAAGTTTTAAGAAAGTATGACATCAAAAGTAGAGATCAACTGCCAAGCTTAAAGGAAGAATTAAAACAGAAGCTGCAGGTGAAGGCTCAAAGACTCCGTAGATTTGACAAACGCCAGAAATTCTACAGGCAAAATAGAATCTTTGAAACAGATACTAAAAAGTTTTTCCGTGAAATTATGAAAGATGTAATATCGGTAGAGGAAGTGCCGTCTGAAGAACAAGTTAGGGAGTTTTGGAATAAGATCTGGGGTAACGAGAAAGGTTACAATGAAAGTGCCGAGTGGTTAGGAGATTTGGCGGATAGCACCAAGGATATCCTGGAGCAACATTGGGAAGACATTAGTACCAATGAAATTAAAACAGCTTTATCTAAGTCTCACAAGTGGAAGTCCCCTGGAATTGACAAAATACCGAATTTTTGGCTTGATACTCTTTCTTCAGCCCATAGTAGAATGGCAGCTAATTTTAATAAACTTCTTCTAGAACCCGAATCAATACCCAAGTGGTTCTGCCTTGGGACAACGTATCTGTTACCAAAAAGTGGTGAGACTGGCAACCCTAAAAACTATCGGCCGATCACCTGTCTGTCTACATCGTATAAACTGCTGACATCAATACTAACTGAGAGGACTTACATTCATATGGACGAACAAAATATTTTCCCTACTGAACAGAAAGGCTGTAAGAGAGGTTCTTATGGATGTAAAGATCAGCTCTTGATAAACAAAATGATCCTAGAAAATACCCACTCTAAAAAACGAAATTTAAGCACTGCGTGGATTGACTACAAGAAGGCATTTGACAGTGTTCCGCATTCTTGGATTTTAAAAACATTGGACATGTATAAAGTTTCCCCTACACTTATTAATTTTCTGCGAACTAGTATGACCTTATGGGAAACTAATCTTATTCTTACCCATGCAAATGGTACATTATTTTCGAATTGTATGAGAATAAAATGTGGAATCTTTCAGGGTGATTCTCTTTCACCTCTTTTATTTTGCATGGCTCTTTTTCCACTTTCTAAGCTCCTTAATGATACAGGCTATGGGTACAAGATCATGGAACGAAAGATTAATCATTTGTTTTACATGGATGACCTGAAACTGTATGCTAAGGATGATGGTGAACTCGAAGGACTCTTAAAAACGGTTAAAGCATTCAGTGATGATATAGGAATGGAGTTCGGTCTCGATAAGTGTGCGAAAGCCACTTTTAAGAGAGGGAAACTGGATAAGACTCAAAATATTGATTTAGATGAAGGTACTGTGATAAAAGAACTAGAACAAGAGGGAACCTATAAATACTTAGGTATAAATGAAGGAGACGGCATACAACATTCAAAAATGAAAGAGAAGATTAGAAAGGAATGTATTAGACGAGTGAGATCTATTATGAAAACTGAACTGAATTCCAAAAATAAAATAACAGCTATAAATTCTCTTGCAGTGCCGGTTGTTAGCTATAGTTTTAATATCATTAATTGGAATCTGAGTGATCTTCAAAAGCTAGATACAAAGATAAGAAAGCAACTAACATGTAACAGAATGCATCACCCCAAGTCAGACGTTGATCGTTTGTACCTCCCAAGAAATAAAGGAGGCAGGGGAATGATCCAGTTAGAACTTTCTTACAAGACATCCACCATTGGCCTTGCAAAATATCTTGATTTAACAGACGATTGGATGCTCCAACTTGTCAATAGACACGAAAATTCAAAAAGACTTCACTCGATTCTCAAAGAATCAGGAAAATTTTCTGAACAATTTGGTATTGATTTAAATGCAGAAACTCCACCATCCCCAACGCTAGCTGCTAAACAAACCAAGCAAAAAGCTAAGAAAAGTGGTTTGGACAAACTCGAGTCTCGGTGGCAAGAAAAACCCCTCCACGGACAGTTCGCAGCCCGAAGCAATAACGCTGATGTAGATAAAGTAGCAACCCATCAGTGGCTGAGGAGCTCCGGACTGAAAGGGGAAACAGAGGGTTTTATTCTTGCCGCTCAGGATCAGAGTCTGTTTACCAGAAACTACCAGGCCAATATCTTACACAATGGTGCCACCCCGGAGTGTAGGTTTTGTGAAAATGGAACTGAAACCATTGACCACCTTATCTCAGGCTGCTCAGTATTAACATCAAATGAGTATAAAAATCGCCATGACCGAGTAGGCCAATATCTGCACTGGAAAATATGCCAACATTTTTCCATTGATACGCCATCAAATTGGTATGAACACCACCCTACTCCGGTCACAGAAGGTAAAGACGTGACAATTCTCTGGGACTTCCCAATACAAACAGATCGCACTATACAGGCGAACCGTCCTGATATTGTCATAAAAAACAAGAAAGACAACACCTGCTTGTTGATTGACATGAGTGTCCCTTCTGATAGGAATGTTTCTGCGAAGATTTTCGAGAAACTTTCTAAGTATAAAGATCTAGAGATTGAGATAGGTAAAATGTGGCATCTGAGGACAAAGACAATACCAGTGATTGTTGGAGCATTGGGTCTTATTAAGAAAGGAACTGACACCTTCCTGAAGCAAATACCGGGTGAACCCTCATTGCAGGAAGTGCAAAAAATTGTTTTGAATGGCACTGCCCATCTTCTTAGGAAAGCCCTCTCCATTTAATTGTTGCGAATTGATGTTTGTGGTTTTGTCAGAAAATGATTTTTATTATGTTTTGACCGGTTTGAATGACACCCTTCTTGTGCACCTTAAAAGTTTTTGTTACCCAACTTCCCTCACCCTAGGTCACTGGTAGTGACTCGGTGTTGGATTTTAAAATAGCAATTCTAAAGAATTTTTCAATAATAATAGTAGTAGTAGTAGTAGTAGTAGTAGTAGTAGTAGTAGTAGTAGTAGTAGTAGTAGTAATAAAGTAGATTTCATGAAATTTTTAGTTTGATGTTCTGAATGTATAACACGTAAGTACGTAAGTATGTATATACATGCGTACATCCATCCATCCATCCATGCATTTATAGATACATACTTAAGTACTTACTTACATATGTTTATACATGTTTAAACATCCGTATCTTTTGTTTGGCCTCCCCGTTAAAAGTAAAAGAGAAGATTTGAATAGTCAGGAATAAACCTCAAATATCTTTTTGGAAAGGATAAGTAAGTGAGAATTTCTTGTCCCAGTTATTTCGATGTCGAAAGAGCATTTTGTAATAATTTCGGATTGGTGACATTGTTCCTCATCGAGGAGGCTTTAGTGATCCTTTAGAACAACAGTAGGATATTAAAATTTTTAGATTTTGCATAACTTTTAAGTAGCAGAACTATAACATAAAGAAAAAAATATAGACACAATATGCTTTTGTATTGTAGCTAAATACGCTGCAGTGCTGTATAGCCCTTGTGCCATATCAGAGAATTCTTAGAACTAAAGAAGATAGCACGTAAAATCACTTCATTTAACTGGTTACCCGTATCACATACTCAGTTCCTCGACTTTTTATTCTTATTTTTCTTTATAGGGTGGTATTTATGTGTTCAATATGTTCGACTATCAATCTGCAGGAATATCCCTTGTTTTTATTGCACTAATAGAAGTGCTAACCATTGGATGGTTTTATGGAACAGAACGCTTGGTTGCTCAAATTGAGCAGATGATTGGATATAAACCATCACTTTGGTGGACTCTCTGCTGGAAGTACTTTACTCCAGGGATTCTAGGAATGGTATTTGCATTTAGCATTATTTCTTGGAATGGAATATCCTATCGTAATTACGTTTATCCACAGTGGGCAGAAGGCATTGGATGGCTAGTGGCACTAGTCTCTATGATACCCATACCTATTATGGCTGTAGTATCACTGGTTCAAACACCTGGAAGCTTATTAGAGGTAAATCACTAAATAGTTTACCTCCTTATACTTTCTAATAATGCTAGTGGTAAAAATACTTATTAAAAGTTTACTTATTTGTGTACTACACACTAATATTTTCACTTGATTTCATTTGCTATTTAAGATCAAAATATGTACCAGTGCATAAAAATATTACTATTTTCTTAAAATAATAGAAGATGGGAATATTTTGCAAGCTAATCTCAGGGGCTTTACTGCTATAGTAACTAAAACCGTGTGTCAGATATCTGAATTTAGATTTCTATCGATGTAAGTCGTGTTATTTAGAATTTACCAACGGATTTTTACCCAGATTTCCCAGAACATAGGCTGTGAGATACCTCATTGGGATACAATTGTAATAAATCAACTCTATTTGGAGATCATTTAGTATCTGCTATTATTATTTACATTAGCTTTTAAACTTTAATTCATTTCAGAAATTCCGTGCTAGCATAACACCTAACGTGAAGATCCTGAAAGAAAAGTCAGCAATCAATGGTGTTGAGTACTTTGAGGGGACTAGTATAACAAGAAGCGCACTAGTATGATCCACTGCACATGTCTACATTTAAACAGAAATTGCACATTGAGACGGGAGCCATCTTACTGAATGCTGATTCTATAATGGATAAAAAATTGTATGCTGTTGGCCAAGACAGTTCAGGCCTGGGCGGAATATTTAGTATGCAGTAAAATAGTTTGCCTTAAAAATTTTTACTTACCAACCACTTTCTTGTAATCTTTAATATGATCTGTCATGAAATCTAATTTCCGATATACCCCTGGCGAACGGAACTCACCACTTTGTTTGTAAACAATTTAGAAATATTAAACATTTCAATGCTTTACAATCTAAAGTGAATGGGCTAAGAACAATATTGTAATCAGTATCATGAACATTGCTATTTGAAGACTGTTGTAATAAAGTTATATTAACTTGTTTACTTTTTATTTTGGTAGCTAAACTTTCTGTACAGATTGTAAACTCATAAGTATATCCTTCGTAGAACTAGAAGGCCTTCCAGCCTGATAGCTAGTTTCACTAGCTTAAATAAGTTAATTAAAAATTAAGCTTTAAATTACTGGTTCTACCTTATTTTGAAGCTTTTGAGGTTATTACTATACAGTACATTCAAAGGTCAAGTTTGAATGTACAACGTCTTGCATATGGTCGAATACGTAAATGAAGTAGAAAAAAAATGGACACAATTATATTCGAAATATATACGTGATCTTTTTAAACAAGGCTTCAGTTTTTTACACTTATTCTGATAGGTATGTTAATAGACCCCACAGTTTTTTTGAGTCTAATTGTACATTGATACAGATGCCGATGTAAGAAATATTATTTACTGTAATTTGGAATATAATAGTAGTTTACATTATAATGTTACCGTTACTGCCTCCAATGCCATGTGATGCAAAGGATCCGCCTCGATACACGTTGAGCGTGTCTATTTTGGGCTATTTAACAACTGTTTCAACCATAATTATTCTCATATATTCTGCTCCCAAACAACTTTGGTTTTCCTCCTCTGTTTTGTTTTTGGCGGTATTTATTTTTAACCCCATGTCATACTTTCAGGCTCAATTCATCTTAATCTACCCCTAATGAGGCATTGGCCAGTGGAAGGAATGTTTCTTATTTCACTAATAAAAGTTAACGAAATGTTAGTTACGTTTCTTAGGCATTAAAGTTGCAATCAGTATTTTATTTGATGAGAAATCGTGTTCCATTTGTTAAATCTAAGACGAATATTTTTACATCTTTAGTTTTTTTAAATGAATCTATCTTCCGTTACAACCTCTGGGTATTTTCTTTATGTGGATAACTTTTAAAAATCCCTGAAAACTAGCTGTATCTACAAACTAGAGATGACCATTGGTGCTAGTAATGTTTGACGGTGACTTAATGTTTGACCTAAAAGGCTGAAACATTGCTACCCGGAGACTTCAGATACCCAAAACAACTTGGAAGAGCTATAAGCCTAATCACAACACCTGAAGGCTGTTTCTCAATGGATACCTACCCTCTGTAAACAAGCAGTAAACTAGGAGATGGTCAGATGGACGAAGTCTACCAGCAGGGTTGAATCAACCATTTGCATCAAAGGAAGCTAAGACTGATCTTGTAAAAATACAAAAGCAGCAGCACACAAGGCATTCCAACCGATGATCAGTTAATACCTTACTAGCAGTGGCAACACCAGGTCACTGTTTGTCCAGCGACAACTGCTTGCTTGCCTAGGTGTGCTCCCATGGACTGTGAAAGTAATTTTATATACATTAACATGTCTGACCTTTAAAGGAAAGTCGTCGTTCTGTGGGACGCTCACGCCTATATGCGTGATATACGTAAGGGATTTGGAGAAAGAACGGCGCATTTAGGTAAATGCTATGATTACTAAAATGATGTGGTAAAAGACGACGACCACTGATAACTCGGGTAGAAGAGCATGTTGCCATGATAGCCTCAGGCACTGGTTCGAATCCATTTCGGTGCAAACTTATTCTTCTCTTTTCTAAATTTTCTTGGACTATAATACATTGTTCAATGTCCATGCAGACACCGACACTAAAGAGGATATTTTTTGCTTCCCCCACACTGATGCAAGTTTACAGGACTGATCCTAAGGGCTGGCTCTGCAGAGAAAGTCTGAATCTCAACGGAGGTCTGCTAAACACTAATTCCTTGTTATCCTAACCAAATTAAACATCTAATGTCAAATAACACTGTAATGTTTGTGAAGTAAAAGTTCACGAACCTGCAATATGTGGAAGCACGTCTACCGTTGTTAAAAAATTATCAGATACACAAACAACATTTCAGAATGTATTGCTTAGTCGTAACCCATTAAATGTAAGTGCAATAAATGGCCGGTATTGTTGCCCTGGTAGTTAATTAAGTCAAAAAGGTATTTATTTGATCACGTTCCTATTTAAGACCCCGTTACATATATATATATATGTATAGTATAAGTAGCATTTAAGATCTTTGCTCCAAGGAAGATAGATGGTCAGTATCTCTTCCAACGACACATTCCAAGTAAAATGTTTTCGAAACAATTTTTTCTCTATCGACATGGCCTTTGTTTTACATAAAAACAACAACACCTACAGGAAACATCACGTGTAAAGGTAGTAGGGGAGACGTTAGGAGACGGACCAGAAGAACAAATGATACCGACAGAATAAACGAGGTAGTAGAAAAGTAGGAGTGAGAAGATAGGAGAAAGAAACCAACAGTAGACAGAACCAGTTAAACACCTATTTATGTTGGCAAAAGCCAAAAGATATGTATTTGAATCCCTACCCAACAGTAAAGTACTGCTCTGCAGTACTGGGCCCTGGTGCGGATCCTAAAGTGAGCAGTCCCTGCTGGCATTTGGCCGCCATCACTGTTAATTTTCCACCCGAGAAAAAATCCCTGACAAAGCTGAAGAGGCAAATGAATTTGGATAAAAAGTAGACGCTATATGGAAAATATATGGAACTGTAGAAATTTGTTAGTCATGTAAAGGTAAAAAAAGCTTATTGAAGGATGCTAAAGGAGAATATTGTGTAATGGATAGATCAGTTACTTAATGTGTTGTGTAAGGTTAAAGTTTTTAGAATTGCCTATAAAAATATTTTTCAAAATTGTACTTTTCATTGAGTCAAAACCGAACTCACTAACTCATCTGTAGGTACGCCAAACTTCCTAAACTCTTTAATATGACTACGAATTATCTTGTGTAGATGTCTTTTGGTATATTTTTCATCTTCACCTTGTACACACATGCGAGCGATAAATATGGTAACTTTTAGAGGAAAATCTGTAAGTAGCCGTTCTTAGGAATTCTCCCACCAACGCTGAATAAAACGTTTTCTTATGAATATTGCTGTCCACATGAGCCATTCAAAATATTGAAAAGGAGAAGTCATCACGCTTATTATATAGCTTGTACACAATTATATATTTTGTGATGGTGATGTCAAGGCTAAGGAAATTAGCTTAACCACCGTTATATTCTACATTTAATTTTAGTTCACTGGGATGGATGACTTAGTAGCATAGGCCAAATAGACCACCATCGTCAATGGCACACATGTCGTCCATAAATCTCATGGTGGAGTGAAAGTGCCTCGCCTTAACCTCATTTGATTTAATTAGCCAATGAAGGCAGCTATTTTCTTATGAATATAGGAATAAATTTCCCCAAAGTGGGGTAAGATCTATTCCCATCGGAATACCCACGATTTGGCGCATAACTGTGTTACCTACTTCAAAAAATGAGTTTGGCAATTTGTATAACAGAAAATGCAGGATTGCTTTTCACTTTGGTTCTCTAGTAAGCAGAGCCGTTTGGTAAAAGTAAAAACTTCTTATAACCCCCTTAAAATACAAAGTCAACAACTTTCGATAAACCCTGGATAAGTTTATCATTGGGCAATTTTGTGTACAGTGTACTGAAATCAAAAGTTGCGATGTTCTTGGCTCGGTGCGTTCTGTTAATTTTTATTTTTTTGGTGGTGATTCGGAGATCTCCGATGATAACATGGTTGTGGGTCGGATCACAGAATTCAGGGTTACTGCAATCACAAGTTTTCAATTCCAGTCCCGTGTGTAGTTGTATTATTTAAGTCAATGGCTTTAACAGTTTCCTTATAATTGAATAATTTTTTCCTTATTGTCGAACCAAGTTTATAAATAACTGTTGGCGGGGTATCCAGGTGAAAGTCAGGAGGTAGCTTGGACATGACCTCAGGATCTCAAAGAATTTGTGCCCGATTGATTAACTCCAGCCCTTTGTTATAGAAAAAGATAGGAATAGTATATTTTGGTTTTCCTTCTGATGTAATTTCTAGTACGAATTATACATTGTGAAAAATATATCAACTATCATTTCGTATCATCGTTTCATATCTATGCCATAAACAGGAATACGGTATGATACTTCAAAATCCAGTTTATGCAACAGTTATTTAGGATACCTTTCCACCATAATTCTACATCTATTTCCATGTATATTTATTAATGCAGATTGAATTTTTTCAAGGACGTAATTTCAGGAAAATCATGTATCGGGTTTACACTTGTTGCTACGTTGTCTTTACCTTTGCATATATCTTGAGCTATGCTACTGAGCTACTGAAATATCCTCTCCTTTTCTCTCAATATTGACATTTAACCCGTATGGATAAACTTTCCGCAGAGTTTTAATCCAGTATTTCTCTCGACTCTGTCTGTATTCCTTCATTTTAATGTCTAACTTTCCATTTACGTGGCCGTCTCCAGGCAGTTTCTCAATCACTTGAATAGATAATTTGGATCCTGGACAAACTGTATTAGATGTTCATTGAATTCTGAGCATGACGATTAACCAGTTCTATATATATTCATTCTAAGATTAACCGGAACAGAACTTTCACCTTTTCATACTGAACTCCCTATGAGTCACATTACAACAAATAAATATAATTTTGCGCCTTGCATTGCACATGGAACGGATAATCATTACACCGTTCTTTTCGATCAAATATTAAATAAAAGTAAGGTAGGAATTTTGTGAAACCATATACGTTTGTGCCTACAGAAGAGCTCTTGATTGTTTTTATTTCATTAGAGGTATAAAAAATTTAAGATCAAAGAACAAATTTCACATCTGACAAATATTGACTTTTCTTTCTTTTACGAAATTTGTCTTGAACTAAAATATCGAGTGGAAATCAGTTCTGCTATATATGTTCAATTTATTTAGATCTAAGCCTGTACTTTAGGTCACTTTAGAACTTCAGGTTTCATATGAAATACCCCATAGCTGGTTTAATATCTTGTTCTTGTCCTACCATTTAAATCGCGGTCATTCCGGTGGAATCTTTCTTCCTGATTTCTGAATGGTAGCTTATGTTTTGTCCTGGATACGACAGTGAACTACATATTATGATGTGTCTATAGTCTGAAGACTAGAGTTCTGGGGAGAGTAGAGCTCCCCTTAAAGATCACTGCTCTCAGGTCTTCACTGACCCTGAACCTGCAGCGGTCCCTGATATAGGTTACATATCATCCACAAGGGTAGAAGGAGCTCAACAGCCCTTGAAGTCCTTCTAGAGATGGTATTTCGACAAAAATACTGGGCGGAAGGCAACGAGAACCACCGTTTTATATTGCCAAGAAATTTATGGACATGAACATCACTTCGAATTAATCCCACGGTGTGAAGGGAATCCCTGTCAATGACTTGGATTCCTCGCTCGGTACGACACCCCATGAGCAACAGGTGGCACCGGATTGTCATAAGACTAGAGTCTGCAAACAACCACTGAAAATTGGAACATGGAATGTAAGAACATTGTTTCCAAGTAGGAAGCTGGTCATTGTTAAAGAAGAAACGTTCCGCTTAAAGATAAACATTCGGAGAATATGCGAAACAAGATGAACGAACAGCGATGAGTTCAACAGTGATGATTTTAGGATATTATATTCAGGTGAGGCAAAACACTAAAGAGAAGAAGCTGAAATACTTGACAAAGAAAGCGCGAAGAGTTTGGTAGGGTGGTGGACTTTGTCAAATCGAACCATGCTAGTAAAACTGAAAGAAAAACAAATAGATATCAGCATCATTCAACTATATACACCAACGACCGCAAGCAGCGGAGAAGAAATTGAAAAATTCACCGAAACATTAGAGAAGGCTAAGAAACAATGCAAGTCTACGGATGTCAAAATCATAATGGGTGACCTAAAAATAAAGGTACGAAAGGAGGCAGATGGAAAAACTGTACGAAAGTTTGGTCTGGGCACACAAAATGAAAGGGGGAGAAAAATAGGTTCAGTGGTGCAAAGCAAATGAATATCTGTTAACCAACATGTGGTACGAGCAACATTCACGCAGATTGTTGACATGGCGAAGTCCGGGAGAGGATGTCAAAAACCAGATTGAGTACATTGCCTCCACGAAACGGTATAGGAGTGCAATCCAATAATCAAAGACATTCCCAGGAGCAGTCTGTGACACTGATCATAACCCAGTCACATGCAAGTTAAGGGTTAAGCTAAAGACAACCAAGAAAGAAAAGGCAACACAAAAAATAGAGTACGGTATCTTGCTAGAAAACCAAACCATTCGAGAAGAATACTCTGTAACTATCCTCAACCGATTTGACGTTCTTGAAAACCATGTGAAAATGAAGTGAGAAAGCTTTATAGAAGCGACAGTACCTGCAGCAAAAGACGTTGTACCTAAACGCGAGAAAAAAAGAAGCAAAAAACAAATGGATGACAAACGAGATCTTGGACAAAATACGCTCCAGACAACAAATTTCTAACCGCAGAAGAGGGGAATACAAGCGGGCAAACAAGGAAATCAAAATGAAATGCCGGGAGGCTAAAGAGTCTTCCCTGCATTTCCCTGGACATCTGGCTTAACGAACAGTGTGAAGAGTTTGAAAGATGCAAATGCAATGACCGGGCGCTATACACAGAAAAATTTTCGTGCTGGAATGTTTAGATCTGGATGGAAAGGATTGAAGAGTTTTTCGCAATTTGTATTGGGAGCAAACAGCGTGTATACGAGTAGGAAATGACACAAGCACATCCACCAATATTAGAAGAGGCGTTCGACAGGGATGTGTACCTAGCCCAGAACTTTTCAACCTTTACAGGGAGATTATTCTTCAAGATATAGCACTATTACTGGGGATACTTGTTGAAGAACATACCATTAACAATTTGAGATATGCTGACGATACGGTCTTGATTGCAGAGTCAGAAAAAAAGCTACAAGAGATACTAGACAACGTGGTTTAATCCAGCAAAAGAAAATGGCTTTCCATAAACTGTAAGAAGACAGAACGTATAATAATTAGTAAACAAAGAACAGACAAACAATGTAAGATACTGATCGGAGACACCGTAAAAAATCAGGTACAGAATTTCAATTTTCTTGCCAGCATGATAACTAAGAATGCCATATATTACCAAGAATTAGATGAAGAATCATGATATCAAAGGTTTGAGAAAATAGACATCATAATGAAGAACAACAGAATTTCTATGACAACTAAGGTCAGAATACTGAACTCCTATGTGTTTTCTATCCTCATATATGGGAGTGAATGTTGGACCCTGTCGCTAAGTATGGGAAACAAATAGAAGCAGCAGAGATGTGGTTCCTCATGTGAATGATGAAAATATCTTGGACAGAAAGGTCAACAAATCAGGAAGTGTTGGAGAGAGCAGGAACAAAGCGTTTTCCTTCGAAAAGTCAAGTAAACACTTTTGATTCTTTTTCTAGACCAGTAAAAACTGTTTTGTAAGACCTAACTTGATATGCAAGACTCAAACAAAACTTTCTTTGATTTACTAAGCCATGTTACACTTTCGTTACCTACAGCAGAACTACTTCAGAGGCCAAATATACTTGCAGTAATTCAGTTTGGGGTCTCAGCTGGCTCCAACACGTTAGGGACAGGGGTGCTTTGTGAAAAATCCTTGAAGGCAAATGATAAGCGCTACTTTCTTATAATATCCTATTACTTTCCAATTGAACATTTTGTGTAGCAACACCTGAATATTACCATAGGTCACTCAATTGAACTGAATTGGCAGGTGAGAAGGAAGAATATTCACTCTTGTTATGAAGTCGAAGTGTTTTCAAAATGCTTGACAAGCTGTCTATCAAGAGTTGCCATTGCGTGACGTTGAGCTCTATAACTAGAGATTCAAAGAGTCTTTTGATATCATTGAATTAACAATTGCTATCACAATTTTTCCTACACCTGAGAAAATCGGGTGACATTTCCTTTGTAATTGAAAAGCACATTCTTTCACCTGTTTGAAACAAGTGTTTAATTCTTTTTAGACTATAATAAACTGAGACGAATTAATGAAGATAAAGAGCGAATGTTAGCCTACATAAGCAAATCACTCGGCGTCGGAAGCAAGTCAACACTAATACTACTGTCGATGTTGCTTCTAACTAACCTAGATCTTAAAATATTTTATCAATTGCTTTTATCTTGGGTAAACCACGACAATTAGAATACTCTTGAAAATTCTGAACTTTACGGACTCACAGGAAGCCATAAATGTAAGAGCTTTATCATGTCTTGAGTCATAAGCTTTTTCTGACCTACGTTTCAAGAGATATTTCTACCATCGTCAGGCTGCTGAAATGACTAGGTAAGGCTGTTTTTATACCTTGGTAGTGCGGACTTACGTATGGACAGGGATCGAGTTATTTCGAGGAGTGGCGCCATAACTATGTTGTGTTTGTTTTCTTTGTTGTGTTTCTTTCTTTGGTACCAGAACCCATATTTCTGGACGGGTGTAGGATATATTGTTGATGTGATTGCCATGCTGTAGGAAATGGACTGTTTCTTTTATTTTTCTTGTTGTTAGGTTGATTTGGTTGTCTAAAATCCATTTATTTTCCCAGTCAAAGGTGTGATCTTGTGTCCAGTAGTGTTTGGCTATTTCATAATTCTTGGTGTGACCTTTTTGAGCAGCTCTCTTGTGTTCTTTTTCCCTTTGACCCAAGGAATGCTTTGATTTGCCAATGTAGGAGGCAGGAAATTACTTATATTGTAGTATGTAAACTACGTTGTTTCTCTCTTCAAGTGGGACCCAGTCCCACTTGAAGGAACAACGTAGTTTACAAAGAGTTGTTCAAAAAGGTGACACCAAGAATCATGAAATAGCCAAACACTGCTGTAACAAGTACACAGACATTTCGAATAAACAACAATTAACACTATCTTTGGGATGGACTAATGACTGTTTCAATTTTTATGAAGGTTCTTGAAGCTTCTATTAACTCAAACATTTTAAGAGAGACACTATACCAGACGATTTATTGCGTACAAAGATGTTCTTGAAGAAATATAGAAATCAATGCTATGATGGTGTCAGTAATACGATGGGCACAAATTTTGCCCTTGTAAAACAAATCCTGCAAAGTTAGCGAAAAGCAAACGTTACTGTCATTGTCACTCTGACTCTTTTTCTAAAATAAATGGAGTAAGAATCAAAGCTTTTGCCTGATACGATGAAAACCGCAGTCAAAATCGTTCTCTTACTTAAATTCCGGCAGAAAAAATAACTGTTTCTCTTTTTAATAAAAGATAGCAAACCAAATAAGCAAACTGTTGAACACTAGATGTACTCTTTGTGTAAACTGTTTTCAGCTAATTCTTGGTAACTATGAATAGCGATATGAGCTATGGAAAAACGCCTGGAAGAACTGGGAATTGCAAGAGAAGTAAACTCACGAATTATAAGTTGCAAAGTACAGTTGGATAGTTTTAAATTCTACTTTGACTTGAAATTCAGAAAATTGCTTTATTCTCACACTGATAGACTTTAACAATCATTGCAAAGAGCAAAAATGTCAGCTTTCAACAGTAAGCATTTAATAATGCCCGCTATGGAAGAAGAAAATGTTGATGAAAACATATGATGTATTCTTCAAAGAGACCATAAAGTTTCACTTCGTAGAAGAGGCTGGTTTGAAGCGGAAAAGAAAAGCACCCAAGTATCCTTTGTTAGATTATCTTGAAAGAGAACAAAATACATCAAAATACCATTAACTAGATAGTCTACAAGATCATCTTCGGGAATAATTTACCCTACATCCAGGCCAACAACTAACATAGGGTTCTTTCTATTAGGACAACCACAATGTAGCTCCTCTTCGACCTCGTCTCAATAAGAATTACTTTACTTGCTTTCACACGAACTAATCAGACATTTCCTACACCAAAATTTATGTTTTTAGGGTTTTTATTAATTTAACTTGTGAATACATCAGCTTCGTTTTTCAAAATGTCATCCTCACAAACTGAAGCCTGGATTTTCAACATTTCCTTCTTCTTCAAAAATAAACGGACCTGCATAGTTTTCTACCTGAAGTAGATTAGGTTTTACTGGTCATATCCGACGAATGTCTGCTGTATTATTTTCTACCTTTCCTCTCTTGCTATCCTTTTGTGTCTTTTCTAAAATTCTGATTTGTGCCTCATATGAGAATATCTTCTCAATGGTGATTTCAAACAGATCCTGGAAGGAACAAAAAAATCAAGTGACAGTACTTTATGTTATAAATACAGTAAATTATCCTATATTTAAATTCAACGTAAATCCTATACCAACTGTATGGTTAATACAGGTAAATATTACTAACCTAATTTAACACACATTGAAACCTGAATTCTTAGCTTTCTGCCTTACAATGTTGATCATTGTAACAATTACGAAATATTAAATCCTTGCAAAATAAAAGTATATGCGTAGAGCCAAATGATGATGCCAAAATTCTGATGAGCACTAGCGATATCATTACGCTAGTTTACGCATTTATGTATCCATTCCGGGAAGAAGGTAATATTCTTGATGTTACCGTATGTTTATGCAACTATGCCTACAGATTTTACTTTGTCGAATCGGAAAATTGCTCGGACTGTATGAACTTTTCTTCTCTTGACGTACCTGTTAAACATAGCAATTTCTTGGTCGCCAGTGTGTTATTAAGGGTCCATGTGATGTTGACCAATGTATTTAAGTGTAGGTCTCCAGACACTAGCTTCACCATATCATACCACCACGTAACAAGATCATTTACAGGTTCTTCTTTGCTACAAAAGATTATTCCCCCAAATTTTATTTTGCTTTTTTTCATGATTTAGAGAGGACAGAAATTTTTTCGTGGAATTCCATCTTGTTAAGGTGCTGCTGTCAAAGTCTCTCCAGTGTTTCGAGTTAAATACAACTGTAGGTGGAATCAAATTTGTTTTCAAGAGTTTGCCCTGAAATTCATGGAAGGGAGTACACTACTATTGTTTCGAAGTAATCAATACCTGTTATTTGCCTCGTGTCTTTAATTTCTGAATTTGTAAAGAGCGACACTAGGATGTTTGTTAGAATCCATTAACCTGCAGAACTGATCAAGGACTATAAGAATAACGAAAGCGTATCTCACTGCAGAATTTTGTCGCTGTCATTATCGGGCGTTCGACCTATTGATTTGATGTGCTTAACATCATTATAACTGTGTGGTCGATTGAATAAGAGATCGTATAAAAGGTCAATAAAGAGTATTACCATGAACAGACTTTCGATTTTAAAGCCTTTAAAAGTATTTACAAAGTTAATATTGAATATATCATGGGTCTGTTTTTTCCAAAACTGTTCTGCTTTTTCGAAGAATTTTCTGTATGTTTAGTTTGGTTTGTTTCACCAGTCCAGTAGGGTGTTTTAATCCTTACCTATAACACCCATGAGTATACTCTCTCTGTAGTTGACAACAAAAGACAAGATACCTACCTTATGGAAGCAAAGAAAACAGAATTCAGTCTGTGCCTTAATTGGAATCTGATCTTAGGCTGTTTTGCAGAATAATAAGAAAATCCCATTTCATTTTCAGGTCTTCAGCACTCCTGCTGGAACCTTATCCGGCCCAGCTGCTTTGTTATCCTTTTAAAATGGTTTAAAGTTACTTTTAACTCTTCGTTTATAAAATGGCCTTTCTTGATTGGGAGTTTATTGCTGACATTTCTTTGTACCACAAACTTGCCTGTGCCTACTAAAGTACCAAAAATTTAGAATAGACCGGTTTTCATTTCCGGACTCTATACTTCTGACCTTCAGCTTTGAGCTTATTTTTCTACCATTTTCTTCTTCTTCATTAGCAGTGTCCCTAACTTCATGGGTCTGAGGCACAAATCTTCCTTCTCCACGTTACTCTCGCTACAGCATGCTCTTTGCTCACTCCTTTCCACTCTTTGTCTCTTCTAAATACATCCTATCCTGCCATCTGAGCCTCAGCCTTTCTCTTGTTCTTTTTCCTCCCGCTGGTTTGGTCCAAGCCTTGTGGATCCAATCATGTTTTTCCCTTCTCCTTTCTCCTTTCTAATTTCTCCTACCATGCTCAAATCCTCCTGACCACTTTATCCATTCAGATCTGTAACAATCACACCTTTTTCCTATGTGGGCATTCCTCTCACTAGTGCTTCTAGGGCTTTTCAGAAACCCTCCTTTGTTTACTACCATACCCCACCTAACTTACATCCCCATCGAATACTTTACCAATTGAGCCTGTCAGACTCTCTCTTGACTTCTATTACTTTGTTGGCTTATTTTTCATTTACTATTCCTCCCACTACATTTCTTCCTTCTGCAGGCCCGCTATTTATGACTTTTCATCCATCACCGATGTGTTTGACTCCATTGTTCTTCCGTCTCACGTCTTGTACACACATCATGTTATAATTTCTCCTTTTCGTGCAATCTACTAATTGGAGTGCAGTATACGGGGAGATTTTTTGCTACCTGTGGAACGGGGGCTACAATTTTATTATATAAAAGCAGCCTAAGTCCTGTAAGTTATTACTACATAAAACGAGGAAATGTATATAAAAGAAATAAGGCAATGATCTCCAGAAATTTTGAATTTATTTCAAGTCTGACGCATGAAAATGAGACCATCTACCGTGTCATCATTTAGCTGATTTCTGATCTTAGTTGCAAAAAGTCCCATGGCTGAAAATGCTCTTTCAGGTTCAATGCTGGTAGCCTTAATAATTTTCAATGCCCTAAAGAGTTTGTCTACGTCAGGTCTCTTCTTACTAGTTTTATATAAGTTGATTTCCTTCTTGATGATTTGAGTGCTTATATAGGATATAATGATGTAAACAATCCTATATTTAAGCAATGAAAGCGCTCCGTGTAGTAATTCGTAAATATAAAATCTTTGAAGTTGGCATGAGAAATATATTCCATTTAATACTCCATCGTTATCAATCGACAGATGCTTATTTAAAAAACACAACCTGAAAACCTCAACTAAAAAATCTACTCAATATCTAAAGGACGCTATAGAGGTGTTTCTAATTACACATCACTAGGAAACAAAACAATAGGGACATGATAATACAAAAGGAAAATTAACTAACAAGAAAACAATGGATACCAGGGAGAGGGAAAACGATAACAAAGCAATTATGCGCGATGCATGAAGTAAAAGGACAAATCGCTACACTTATATTTTCAATGACAGCAGGAGCCGAGTGTTCATCCTCTTCCATAAATGATGCAAATTCTTCAGCAAGTGTCATGTTACCACCAGATGCTCCTACTTCAACCTCTTGTTCTGCTTAATGTATTTCATTTGGTGCAGGTGGATGCAGACGTTTCAAGAGAAATGTGGCAGGTGATGTGATTTTGGTCTTTTTGATTTTCACACCAAACTGATCTTGTCCTTGATCAGGGAAGTCAAATTCTTCATGAGGCGCTCAAGGTCTCTATTCCTACGCTCTTTTATTCTGATCATGAACCTCTCCAAAATTTCCTTTCCAATATATGAGGATTGCTCTTTTACTGTCTTGATGGTGGAGGCAATCACTTTTTCAGCCAGTAGAATATCAGCATCTTCACGACAAAGATACTCAATTGCAATTTTTAGAGGGGCACGCGAGTCACAACGTTCTTTGATCTTGTCCAATTCCGTATCTGAAATGTCAAAGTTGTAGTCTAATTTTAATATGGCAAGCTTGATCTCCTTTTTGGTGTCATAGAAGCGCTGGAGCATATTTAAAAGGCTATTCCAGTGAGTTTTATAGTTCAAGAAGACTGCCACTTCTTTGCCAAAAGACTGCATATGTTCAGGCTGCAAAGCTTCATCATTCCTTATGGGGGGAGCGGCGGAACAATTTGACCATTCTGCGAACTTTCACAACAATTTTGTTCAAATCAAGTCAGGACCCTCGGTGATATCATTGTTATCACCTGAGTCTTCGAAATCACTTTCATCATCTTCACCTTAATCATTCTCTTTGGTCTCGGGAACATTAGCAAATGCTTCACTTGGTTTTGGTTTCTTGTACAATACGTCACAAACACAGAAGTGTGTATCATGGGCCAGACATGCAAAATGAATAGGTGCAGTTTCGCGACAAATTTCCTCATCAAGCTTGCTCCGTCTGTCATTGGAGGCATAATATCAGTGTTTAAGTCCAGTCCAAATGGCTTGAGTCGATCCTGAACGAGATTGACTGCCTGGTCAGTGTTCATTCTTCATTTGACACGAACCATTCTTAAACATTCAAAGCCCTTTGGAAGATGAAGGTTTAAACTCATAAACCTCCTGTTTCTGTTTGAAGTTGACTCATCAAAACTGATTGAAAGTCAATCATCAGCCTTCTTGTTTTGCTTAACTTCATCACATACTTTGTTCTTCACAACGTCAAATTCCTTCATGAAGAGTGTGCGTACATGCTTTCGACATTTTGGAACAGAATAGCCTTCTGATTTGAATGCCCTTCGTATCACTGGAAGCAATTTTATTAAAAGTCAATCCATCCACAGCCACAAGTTTTGGAATGACTTCACCGAGAGAATCTTTTGGGCTTAAAGAAAGAGTGAATTTTGGTAGTTTTTGTTTTTGGCTCAGAGCTTTCTTTAACACAAGATTTGGCTTCAATTTTGTGTTTTAACTTCAGATGCCCGATCATCCCTTTGGTCCTAGAGCTACCAACTTTGATTTGCTTAGAACATTTTTTACACTGGGCTTTTTCTTGCTCTTGGTTGTAGAGAAAATAATTCCACACATCCGATTTCCCTTGGACACTAATATCTTCAAAGTCCGTCATTTTTAACTGAGTGTTCACTGTTTAAACTTCTTGTTTTTGAATTTATTTCGCAATGTTATCGACATGATTTGACAAGCTTTTGTTTTGTTTATGATTTTCGTCCTGCATAAACAGAATTTCCAAATTATTTACATTACATTTTATTCACTTTTGGAAAATTTTGAAAAAAAACCCCCGGGGAACGGGGAGAAGTTTTTTGCTACATTCCGCGGGGAATCGGGGACGGAAAACCCGGGGACTGCACCCTACTACTAATTCTCTACCTTTGCCAGTGAGGCTTCCGATATTCCGCCTTCCGAACCTGGTCTTCTTTTCTACTGATTTCTACTAGCATTCCAACCTGAGGATGTTGATACGCGTCGTTTACAGAGGACTCCCTAACCTGATCTTGCAGAGTTGAAGAGTTTAAAGCCCTTTTTTCTGGAACAGGCGTTTATACAGCCCGATGTCGTTGCTGACGCTAACCAAGCCTCATGTCAGAGAATGGCCCTTAGCCTTTGGTAGGAACTACTGCCATCCACGAGGTAGCGGAGCTAATTTGTCCCTCAGCTGGGGTGTGTAGAAATGTCACGAGTTTAGATTTACTATTTAACCCATAATATGAGGCAAGGCTTATCGCGTCCTTCAGTCGTATTGTCACAGGGAGCTGAAAAGCGGAGTTATGTGATATCAATTGGAAACTAGAGTGCCACCCCTAGTTCCACCACCTTCTGACTCCAAGCCGCTGCGGCCCGAGACCGCGTATTGGGTATTCGCAGCTAGCCTTCATATCTGAAGGCCGTTTGGCGATCCACCACCTACTGGCTCGATTGGTAGCTGTAGCTTGCCTCAACACAAAAAGGAACTTGACATTGGCAGTGAGGAATTTCTTGGCTGGATGCCCTTCCTGACGCCAACCAATGGCTTTTTCGTCTCTCAAGTTTCAAAGTCCTTTCGCCCACTCGGAGAATAGAAACCGGAACCTCTTGGTTACGGTGCTGAAGCACTAACCATTAAGCCACAGATCCTTGGTGGTTTTAACGTCATTTTCCCTAGTAACTGGGGCTCAGACAGTACTCTTTGAGAGGGACTTGGTCTTGGCTGGATGTCCTTGCTGAAGCTAAGCAACGGCTTTTTCTTTTGTGAAGTTTCAAAGTCTTATCTCTAACTTGGGGAATCGGACCTGAAAGCCCTTGGTTACGGTGCAACTGCACTAATCATCAGGCCATGGCTCCTGAAGTTAGCTTTCTACCATTTCTATTGTTAACAGTTTTCGAAGCGTAACAGTTCATGGAGCCTTTTCTCTTTTATATGCATCTTCAAATTTATTGTAAATGGTGTTGGGATCAGTCCAATTATTCTAACTTTGAACTTGGCTGATACGATTTCTAAAGAAGTGCTAAAATTATTCTGGACATTGTTGCTAAAGACAGTTGCTTATTGTCATAAACGGGCTTCTCAGAGGTTTTAATTCATGTTGCACGAAGGCTACTTTTTAATTTGCCTAAAACAATTCGATGATCAAAAGATACATTCAAACGAGTTGTATGATTCACAATTTTGAATCCAAAAACACCCATTTCTTGTTCATGATGGTAACGTTTATCTAAGCCTTTCTGCCATTGTGGTACGTATGTGTGCATAAGTTGCCTTTTCTTTTCGCACATTGAGGGAGTATGGACATTTTTTAATTAGAAAAAGATTGGTCAAGATAGTTTCCATTTCTGTTTAAACCATTATGTAAAAGGTAATTGTTAGTTTGGTTCGTACTTAATTCGGCATTGAAAGCCTCACCAATAATATAATACAGTATAATTTTGAATTGAGTAAATTAAGAGGACAGCTGTTCATAAAAAATGGCAGGGTCTTGTTCATCGGATCCATTGGCAGTTCTGTAGCAAAATATGTCATCTGTTTAAGAAGTATCATAAAAAGTAAGAATTACGATGCGAGATGAAATTTTATCCATTCTGACTAAAGTTGACGAAGCAAAAAGGGCCAGGTACGATTACGACACCTCTTATTGTGCTATCTCTTGCGTTTTCCAGGCGGAGGCAGTGATTGGTTTTCAACCATTTATTGTATTATTATACTTCTGCACAAGATCTTCGTGAAAGCAGTGCTAATTTTTTTTACAAATTTGATCAATTTTGCGCGCAGGTGAATAAACGAGTTCTGGAATTTGGCTGATTGTGGGAAGGATTCGAACAATAAACTTTGATATAAAGGTCAGTTGTCCGCCTTTCAGGAACTTTTGTTTCTCGTTCTGAGGCTCTTTGTCTGGAGTCTGGGACTTCTTACTTACCCTGGCGGCGACCAATGGGATGTTGTTAGATTTGGGATCATTTTCTGTAGCGACAGCTGCGGGTACTTTTGCACATGCTACCATTGAAGGTATTAGCAGTAGTTACCTAACTGAGATAGCTGACCTAGACCACTGACAAGTGGATTATTCATTTGCTCAATATCGAGGATTGGCAGTTAACACCAAGTAATTTCTGGAACCTCCACCAGAACACAGGTTTGGTAGAAGTTCCAAGAAGACCTACAATTACTGGTAATATATATTAGTAAAACATATGTGGTGTAATAAGTGTAGTGATGTTTGTAAAGGTAAGTGTATTTCGGCCTCGGTATGGTAAAAAGTTCTTGTTTTGGGGGATTTAAATGCCTTCTGTGGGGCCTCGCTAGCTTTAAGGTGCGAGAACAAAGTACCGACTTGGTCCACCTCTCCGTGAGGCTTAAATGAAGCAAAAATTTTATGATTTTCTAGCAAGCAACACTCGCGGATTAGAGGGGGTTTCCGGAACCCCCCGGCTGCCTGGCTGAAAGAAAGGGTGTTCGTTTTACCACGAAAATATTAAGTAGGAAACCGCTCAGAACGAAGCAATTTGAGTGCCAAAACACGTCATCTTGTTCTCTAATGTCTGTTCTCTGATGATGTATTTGTTTATTGTTTGTGATCGGATCTGAAAGTATCAAGAGCAGTTTCTGTTGTGTATGTATCTGCATGCTAAGTCAGGTGATGACCTCTGATATATTGATTACTGATTAAGTATATTTGTGTCCTTTGAATTGTTGGTGTGCTTTTCATGGATGTGGTTCTGAAATTTAAGACTATTAAAATACACGAGCTTGTAAAATTGAGTTTTTTCCTTTGATTAAATTTTTTTGATTGTGTGCATGTGTTATTACATCTTTTTCTTTATACTCTTTTGTAAATTATCTGTTGCGTTTCTTCGCGAAAGTAGGCTTTTTTTCAAAAAATGGATGAGCAATGAACAATAGAAACGCCCATGCCCGAAAAGGAACAGAATCATCGAAATGTGAAAAAATGAAATCCCAAAATTTTAACAGTTATTGGGATGAAGTCCAAAATCCATCAATTTGAACTTCAAGAAAAGGAGTTGTCATGACCTTGTGTAAGTGACACGAGGTTAAAATGGCGTCGGAAGAGTGCAGTTATCCACTTGAAGTTATATATTGCGGAGGTAAGTTTGTTGCGAATTGTATCGAAATTGATTTGAGGCCTTTAGAAGGTAGAACTACGCCCTAATTAATTAAATATTGAGGACACCAAAAAGAATATGAATCCATTGAATAACTGTAATGTTTGTAGTCACATTTTTGCTCGCGTATTATCGTTCAGCCCCCGGGGTCAGGGTTAAAATAGGGTTAACGTATGCTTATAAAACGTTGCTCAAATCAAACCGAAGGAAAGACAGAAAAACCATTTGACCTACCAAAGACGTAGGTGTAGTTTATCACTTGAACAACCCATAAACCTCTTTTTTATTGCTTTCGAGCGAGGGAAGGCACCAATAATCAATTCTATGCTGTGATTCTGACATAACACATATGCCATAATTATTTTAAATCTCACTGAATTGTTCACATACAGAGAAAATTCTATCATTTCGACCTTGAACTTTTCATTTTATTTCTTTCATTTTGACATCGTGACCAAAAAATCCCAAAACTTGCAAAAGAAATAAAATTAGATTTTGAAGCCATTGTGTAACATTATTAAATAGTAACGAGTACAGCTTCATACACAAAAAGAAAGAAAACCTTTACATTAGGCAAGGAAAGATCCACTTGCCCTGAAATAGGAAACCCTTTCATATTATTTTGGCATTCAAATGGATAGATGGATTTGCTTGAAAAATATTATCTTGTTAGAAAAGTTCATCTGGTGGCCTTGTGTTCTGTAAAATTCAAGACATACTGCATTGGCACAGAAGCATTTAGCAAATTTTAGTATTTGTAAGCTTGTGAACTTTCACTGCAGACAGAAATAATCTGACAGTAACTGTGATTTGTACATGCATAATTTATTTCTAAATATCAAACATATTTGTGATTAGGAATGGACACAGAAAAGTGTTTAAACCAGGATGACTCTAAAACTTCATTCAAAACACGCACTATCACATGGTAAACATGGTAAGAAATATGATTATGTCTATTAAGAAAAAGTACAATAAGTAAATGTGGATTTTTTTCATAGAAGCTTACTCTTGGCTGTTGATGATTCTACCAGTGTTCTTTTGATTTATCAGACCAAGCTCAGATAAATAAAGGAAAGAATGGTACAATCACACAGCATAGCACACACTTTACTTTTTTAGAACATTGGCAACCCATGCACTGCAAAAATTGGTTCCATTGTCATACAGTAGCTCTAAGAGAGGATCATGAATCGTGGGCACTGTCTGAAGATGTGTTTCTATGCAGTCAGCAGACACTATTCCTAATTTAAACTGTAAATCTACTCAGCACACAATCTAAGGCTGTAGGGTAGTCAACATTTTCATGATGAGTTATATCTACTGTTAAACAATGCTATCTTGCTGGCTGATATCTTTACACCATTCTACTGCAGAGATAAGTGATTCCATGGAGGAGATGAATCATCAGTTCCTAGACAGACTAGGCACCCCCTCACCACTTGCTGCAGTTGTTGCTTTGTCACCTGTGACCCAATCTAGCAGTGGGAAAAATAGGAAGACATGATGATAGTACTTGGAGATTTTAATTTAAAGGTAGGAAACAATCAATATGAAGATACAGTAGGATCATTTGGGTTAGGTGAAGTTAACAAGGGATGACAGGAATTAATTGAATTCTGTGAAAAAAAAATCTTTTTATTTGCAACAAGTGGTTTGAGTAGAAATTGATATCAAGAAGCACATGTAAACACCCAAATGGGAAAGATGAAAATCATTGACAAAAGATACTGCAATGAACCTCCATTACTAATGCAAAAGCAAGAAAGGATGCAGGTTGTGGTTTCAGATCATGATTCTGTTTGGATGAACTTTGAAGTTAAGTTGAAGAAACAGAAAAGAAAGCATGCTCATAGGAGGTGGAATCTAGATGTGCTTAAGAACAAGGACATGCAAAATAAGTGTTCAGAGTTCTTCAGACCTACAGTACACACTGTACTGTAGGTTTGAAGAACTCCATCTTCAAAGCAATTTTATTACAAGGATATTTGTATGCCAGGTACTTTTTTTTATCTTTTTGCCATTTATACATACCATGCTTAAAGATCCATCATGGTTCAAGCAAATGGATTCTGTTCTATCTGTATTGATGAAGAGTCCAATTTCCTTTCCTATCCATTCATTATTGTAAAGGAGTGATATATTCTGAAGGTGGTAGGCTAGTACTGGTATGTTATCGTGATATTTGGCACCAGCAATACTCATAGCTGTATAATGATTTTTCCTTCTGTGTAGTGAGGGTGAAGCCAGTCTCAAAGTGCTAGTCTACAGTATTTTTCAGCACAAAGTCAAGGCAGGTCATAGAGTTTTATGGTGCAAGTGTGACTCCTTGGAGGACTCCTTTGGTAATAAAAACCAAGTCAGTATCTCCATTAGGTGAATGTACCACAGAACTGATACTCTGATGTAAAATGATCTCCCACATATTCCATAGGTTAGTAATATTCCACCCACCTTCCCATAGTGATTGAGTTAGATGCTTTAGAAAGGTCAACAAACAGGAGAGCTTCTGAGAATTTTTTGTATCTTATGCCGCAACAGCCATATCACAGATAGGTTAACTAGGTGTAAGAAAGGATAAAGAGGATTAGTGCAGAGCCTGATAAAAATGAATTAGAACTCTAGAAAACTGCGAGGTGAGGTTGTTAGGGAATCATTTAGTTTTAAAAATTCTTACAAAAAGAGTGTATTTTAATGTTGTTTCCATATTTGGTACAAATAAGATGTTATTTCTTATTGATTTGATGAACCCTTCAGCATATATTTCAATATGATATTCAAACTTTTTAAGTAGTTTTCCAGTTTTATTGTTAATGTGCTATTCTTTTGGTATTTTGGTTTTCTGTTTTTTAAATGCCTGCTACCACCAAGTTCAAAGTACTATTTCATTCAGTTAATGTTTGGTGTCAAACTCTTCCTGCAAGCAATGTTGACTTTGCACATCAATTGGATTATTGCACTGTCATTTGGAAGCACATCAGCTTGACATAGCTGCTATATCCCTCAATGTTCAGCAGTAAGTGGCTAGAGGCAACAGTCAGTATTGAGGGATGGGAAACCCACCCCCTGCATTGGTCTTATTGTTAGACAACTGCCTTTTATTTGCAAGTAACAGTTTAGTTTACACATGTCTCCAAAACAGAATTGGAAACAGGATGAAATCATTTGAAAATAAATGGATGAATAAAAAAATAGATAGCATAGAAAAACATTTTACTGGTATCAACTCTTTGAAAAATGTGCTTCTTTGCCACTTTCTATCACTTTCATGAGCACTTTCATGAGAATAATTCCAGTTAGTGTGGATAGCTCCATCTATAGCCAAGGAATTTGCCAATTTCGCCTCAAGGTGTACATCAGTTTCTTTAAAATTTTTCAATTTTGCAGGTTAGATATTAGATACCCAGGTCACTATCCTTGTTTTAACCCACAAATATGCTCAATTGTGTTACTTATCACTTTCTACATGAGGTAATTTGTGATTTTTGTCAACTTTATATTCAATTTTTGTTCACACTGTAATTGTTTGAACATTGTGGTGTGTTATGGTTGGATTTGTGCCAGGAAAGAAATGCTAACCTTACCATTACTCTATCAGGCTCATGACACATTAGCAATTTTAACAAAAAATGACTGTTATCCTGACTGAGAGAAAAATGGTCAAGGTGAGTGCCGGACGTGTATTAAAAGTACACAAAGGTCCTGCGACTTGAACAGCTTCGCACTCACAAGTCAACCCTCACGTCCGTGTTGTGACCACCGGTAACTCGCTGAGGCAAACGAGGGCTCTGGCGGCAGGGCAAATAAGGGGCGCCCTGTTAAAATAATTAACCACTTCCTTGTACTGGTGACAGCATCATCAACACCGTCAAGATGGAGAAGGAAAACTCGTAAACCAGGATGGATTGGATCCTTTAGCAAGCGAACGCAGCCTTTCTAGTGGAGGTCACACGAAAAAATGATTCCGGCAGGCGACCTTGAGAAAGTCCCTGCTTAACTCTCTCTCAAATCACTTCAATTAACTTATTATGAACAATGCTCTAAATGATAGACCCCCAGTCCCGGTGAACACCCGGGGGTGCTTAAGAAATCTGCCGGAAGGCTGCTTTGCAGCAAATTTTGCCTCTTGGAATGTGAGAACATTGCATGGGGAGAATAAGATAAACACTGTTATCTCAGAAATGAAAAGATTAAATATAGATGTATTAGGAATGTCTGAAACACATTTGGACATAAATACTCCTGAAAATTTTATAGAACAAGGCCTCACATTCATACACTCTCCAAGGAATGACCTTGTACATAGACAAGGTGTCGCGATTGTCTTATC
>RDPX01000245.1:1200365-1216927 GCA_003991215.1 Morbakka virulenta
AAACATTTGTAAACATTTTTCATTTTATGTTTGTGGCAAATAAAAACTTACTTACTTACTTACTTAGTTTGCAGAAAGTTAATGAACTTTTATGAGTTGTTCTTTCTAAAACCTACTTGCATTGGGCCAGTGATGGAATAGGAAATATACTAACTGTGCACTGAGCCAAATTCAAATCAATGCATATGCCTATAATGGTCACATGCTCTACCACATGAGCTATCAGTGCTCAACCTTCACCAGATTTTTGCAACCACACCTTTCACTTAAAGGCACCATTCTTTCCCCAAATTCCTGTCACTGGAAATCACATTCCGATCTCTCATATAGGTCCAAGATTCTGTGGGAGATGCTTAAAAGAGGAAACACACTATCCAACTTGACTGCAATATTCAGGTTGCATTGGCAATACCTTGTTGCTTTATTAGAAGGCATTAAAGCCTGTCAAGATTCAGTTTCTTATTAGGATGGTCGTTTGGTTTAGGCTGTGTAAAAGGGCATGGTCACAAACAATGTTGATGGATGAAGCAAAAAATTTTATGCCCATTTGATTTTTCTCTTAGCTTCCCCCTGTGTTTTTTGGATTTTTTTCATATTCATCCCTGGTTTATTTTTGCATATTCATGAAAAAAGGGTTTTTTTTCAAATATGATAGCAACAGTTAAGTAAATGACTCAAAACCACAAATCAATAGCCCTTCTGCCATGTACCAACAGTTCATTTTTAGGCTGAAAGGTATGGTATTGCTCGAATATGTTTTCAAAGTTTTCAATTAATTCATATTTGTATTTTCATCCTCATAGTATTGTGAGTATGGACCAGAGTATGAGAAATGCAAAACTTGGCTGCAAGAAAACGAACCTGATCATTTTAATGACATGCTAGCGGGTATGAATATTTTATATGTGCAGTTAAATGTTATATTGTTTTGTTTGAAATAAGAATTACCTGCTCCAATTTGGTCCCATCACCTAAATAATCAATTTTGTATTAATACTTATTGTGTATACAGCAGCAACTTGTCACAAAAAGACAAAACATAAACCAGACCCAAGACTGTTTATTGAAATGGCAATATGTAATGCAATTTTTAAAGTAAAAGATGATACTGCCAGATTACTGATTTGACTCAGCCAAGTGTGAGTCAGGTATCACTTATTGTTCTATTGTTCTATTGTTTTTTTCTGGTCCCACTTAGTGTATTTTATCTTGCCATTCTCTGACAGTCAGTGGCCAATCTATTGGTAGCATAAAAATAACTTGTATCCCATTGTTATCATATAGGTGTATAGCTGCAGGTAAAAGAATTGCAAAGCTTCCTGGTTTAAGCTTTTTTGTTTTTTTCTTAATGGTAGATAAAAGTAAAAAAGAAAGAACACAGAGTTTTTAAGAACTTTTGCTCTAATTAGTTGGCACACGTTTATAGCTGTATCTTAATGTGCTTTCCTCTTACTGTTTTTTATTATTACTTTTTGTTGGCATTTGCTGAGCGAAAAAGAGTTGGACATAAAAAAAATCGTCTGACTTTGTTGTGGAAAATTTATAGAAAATTTAGCCAAAAATAAACCGTTACATTTATAATATCTTAACCAGTGAAAAACACTTTTACTTTGAATTCCAATTATTGCACCCCTGTTTGGACAAATTACATCAATACAAATTGAGGTCACTGTTTATTCTTATGTTTATTGGCAGTGGACATTAGCTATTCATTTCTTGGTTGCACTTCCTTTGGGAGGCAAAACTTGCTTGCAATCTTACCTATTGGCCTACTTGGTCATACGATTTTTATACTCATTTAGGTCAAAAATTATATTATATTTACCGACGAGCGCTGAGTAGCCCTCAGTGAATACCGGGTTGGTGTCCGGCGGTTCCTCTCACTGGGCTGATGGGATCGTTAGACGGGTTAGGTAGAATAGTACCATCTGAGGTAGAGTGTCTGTGAATGATGGCCCGCCGGTGGTCTACACCTTAAACTGCGGGGAACGGCACATCTCAGGGTGTGTTGTTAGAAGGTTAGTAGTCTTAGTCGAGGTTCCCATCAGCTTGTTGTCTAGAGATACAGTAGACCCCACTGCCTTGTGGGCAGGCTTTTTAGTTAAAGGCTAAGGGAGAAAACCCTGAAAGAAAAAGACAACCACTAGGGTAGATGGAAGGAATTTTTCCTCCTCAGGGAGTAGCGCCCCTGCCTTTTTTCGAGCGACTCATTAAATAGGAAGAAGTCAAGAAAAACAATTAATAGACTGGGGACTGTGGTGCAAAAAGATGCTAAGCAGTCCGAGCCCCCCGGCCCAGAAGTTCAGGGTAATCCTTCTGAAGCTGGGGTATCAAATTTACCCAAAAAATCGAGATTAGGAAGGTTAAAGTCCAAGTGGACGCATTCTGAAAATAGAATACTCTGGAAATGTTACGTTGAGAGCAATCCTGCTAAAAAAGGATATATGAATAGATTGTATGATTTGTGGAAAAAGAATGAAATGCGTGAGCTATCAGCTCAAAGATTATCTGTTCAAGTTAGGAATATAAGAACAAAAAGCATCTTATCGACAGTTGAGAGAGAGGAAATTGAAAGTAGTGTGACTGGTGATAGTATCAACACACTCACTGCCCCTATGCACCATGAAACAGTAGAAATAGTAGAGTTACCGAGTGAAGAGGAAGATTCAACAATGATACCGGAGACTGTTTCCACGCCATACCCTGTCGTTGTATCTGAAGTTGCTAAATCAGGCTTTCAAACACTAGTTTATCTTAAGAAACTAGACACATTTAAAACTCCTGAAGGGATACGAGCTCTAACAAAGCTCGAAAAGGAAACGCTAAAACGGCTAAGAGAAATCTTTTATCAAAATTCAGTGCCTGAGGTACCTTCAGTGAAAAATGTGAACTGGAAAAAAGTTAAAGAAGAGCTTGTGAATGTTAATGGTGTAATTCATAATATCGAGACCAATGATATTAGTAGTACACAGAAACTCTTGGCTAGTTCGGCTTTCTTAGTTACTGAAAGATTAGGTGTAAAAAAGAAAGGCGTTGGAGTGAAAAAAGAAAAGGAACCATTCTGGAAAAGGAGAGTTAAAAAGAGCATCGCAGAGTGGCGTAAAAACTTAAGTATCTTAACAGAAGTGAAAAATAAAAAGCATGCCCTCACTACCAAAGAAAAAGTCCTCATGAATAGGAAATATCAACTAGATGAAAAAGGGTACAACAATGTTATTAGCTTTCTAAAAGTTAAAATTCACAATGGAAGTTTACTTATTCGTAACTATGTCGATAAAAAGACACAATTCAACCAGAATAAGTTATTTCGTGAAAATCCATCACGTTTCTTCAAGAAGTTAGACGGAAAGAATAATGAAACAAACTTACCTCCGGATAAGGAAGAGGCTTCTGCTTTTTGGAATAGTATTTGGGGAATACCCTCCACGCACAACAAAAATGCAGAGTGGATGAATAGAGTAAAGAAAGAATTAGAACTGAAAGAAAGGCAAGAAAATGTTAATATTGAAGTTAGTGACCTAAAAAAGTATGTGAGAGGGATCTCCAACTGGAAAGCGCCTGGCCCCGATGGGATACAGGGATTTTGGTATAAAAGACTAGACAATTTGCATGATCGACTTGCAAAACACCTTGACAACTGTCTTCAAACGGGTGAAATACCCACTTGGATGACGAAAGGGAAGACAGTTCTTATCATGAAAGATCAAACTAAAGGCTCCATAGCTTCAAATTACCGGCCGATTGCCTGTTTGCCAATTCTTTGGAAAATCTTGACTGGAATACTGAGTGACAAAGTCCATGGCCATCTTTTGGAAAATGACCTGCTGCCTGACGAGCAAAAAGGGTGTAGACGGGATTCTCGTGGAACTAAAGACCAGTTATTAATAGACAAAGCCATAATTAGAAACTGTAAAAGAGCAAAAAGGAACTTGCATATGGCGTACATAGATTACAAAAAAGCGTACGATATGGTACCCCATTCGTGGCTTATCGAAACACTCAAAATGGTAGGAATAGCAAGTAACATCAGAGAGACACTCGAGAAAAGTATGTTTAACTGGAAAACTGAACTCACTGCTAATGGAGAGCCATTAGGCGAGATTGAGATCAAAAGAGGTATTTTTCAGGGTGACTCGCTATCACCCCTTCTTTTTGTAATCGTATTAATCCCGTTGTCTTTGGTTTTACGAAATACCAAACTAGGATATACCTTTTCTAAATCAGATGTTACTGTTAACCACCTTCTGTTTATGGATGACTTAAAACTTTATGCTAGATCTGAAAGAGAATTAAACTCGCTCGTCCATACGTTGAGGATAGTCTCTGAAGATTGTGGAATGAAGTTTGGATATGATAAATGTAAGACAGTTTTCCTTAATAAGGGTAAAATTGGTAAGGCAAGTGTTATCGAAATGCCGGATGGAGAGAAAATTAGAGAAGTCGAAGAAAGTGGATATAAATACCTGGGTATAATACAGGATGAAGGTTCTCGTACGACAGACATGAAAAATAAACTTGAAACTGAATATCTACGACGAGTAAGGAAGTTAGCTAAATCAAAATTGTATGCTGGCAATGTGATCTCAGCGATAAATCAATGGGCATTAGGAGTCATGAGATATAGTGGAGGCGTGATTGACTGGAATATAGGAGATTTGACAAGCATCGATGTGAAAACGAGAAAGATTTTGACTTGTAATGCCCTGTTCCACCCAAGAGCCAATGTAGCACGACTCTATTTGAAAAGGAAGGATGGTGGAAGAGGTCTCACTTCAGTAGAGCAGTGTGTAAAAAGTGAGGAGAATAGCCTTTGGGAATACGTTTCAACTAATCAAGAACGACTATTGAAAATGGTGGTAAAAGAGGATTTCCTTATAGAAAAAACTGGAAGAGAAGAATATTTGAAACAACATACTAAAATGTTGAGACAAAATTATCACGGAAAAGCTCTGCATGGTAGATTTACGGAAGCTATAGCAGAACAAGCAGATTTAAACAAAACGTGGTTGTGGTTAAAGAGCAATTACGTGAAAAAGGCAACTGAAGCCTTAATTACAGCTGCTCAGGACCAAGCACTTAGAACTAACTGGGTTAAAGCTAACATTGATAAAACTGAGATAAGTTCTGTGTGTCGAATTTGTCATGAGAAAGATGAGACAGTGTCTCATATTGTTAGCGGTTGTTCTGAATTGGCAAAGAGAAGGTATGTGTTTAGACATGATCTGGTAGCTACCAGGGTGCACTGGGAGCTATGTAAAAAATACAAAATTGATGCGAGCAAGGTTTGGTATGATCATGTTCCGCCTTCTTCTTGCATGTCTAGTACAGGTGTTGAACTTATCTGGAATACACCCATTCTTACTACAACGAAAGTAAAACATTATATACCTGATATCGTAGTCAAAACAAGTAATAAATGGATTCTTATTGATATAGCTGTTCCAAAAGATCATCGAGTGAGAGAAAAACATGCCGAAAAAATTCAAAAATACATTGACCTGGCTGGTGTCATTCGTGTAGAGCAGAAAGTTGAGACTTCAATAGTCCCGATAATTGTCGGGGCTCTTGGAACGATTCCATTCGAACTTGAAAAGTATTTGAAAGAATTAGACCTTCCTGATATAAGCGGTAGTATACAAATATCAGCAATCACAAGTACTGCCAGAATTTTGAGAGATGTTTTGAACCTCTAAGATTAGGGAATAATCCGAGACTCAAATCGAACTTACACACCCAGTAAATTGTTTACCGACTGGAGATTTTTTTTTTGAAGAAAAAAAAAAATTAGTATTATCTTCATTTTCCACTTTGCACAGGCTGTTCTTTTTGCCGAATAACATCTCTTGGACGAGCCACAACTAGCAGCCAATGGCCAAGAGGTTTCTTTCACCTTACATCTCCAATACTTTTCGAAGTATCCTGGCTGTTCCCAATAAGGGAACAGCAGGGAACAGTACTTTTCTTGGTGTTAATTTCTCAAATCTGCCCTTACATATTAGCCATTCTGCTTTGTTATTTTATTGTTGTCCTTTACTCCAAAGCACACTCCCAAAAGTTTTGCTTGCTTCCGCATTAGGGATAATGCCTTCATATCTTATGTTAACATTCAGTTGTTGGTAAAATCTCTTTTGGTCTTGATTAAACAACTGATTCTGTTTGAACTGTTCACCTCTTTGTTCATACGTCTTTATTTCTGCTGCTTTTGCAAGCAACCTTTGTTTCCGTTCCTTCTCTTCCACAGTGGCTTCTTCCTTGGCCCGCCCTTACTTGTCTTTATCCCCAATTTTTTTTGCTGCATACATGCACACTGCATACACTAGGTCATTTGTCTCAGTTATGGTGTTTGTTGTTATTTTGTCCATAATAGTATTCATTTTTTTAATTATATCCTTGAGTTGATGATTTACTTTTTGAAATTAACATGAATTTTCTCACCTGATCTATCAACCTCTAATATTACTGTCATCAACAATTCATCTTGCGCCGATAGTCCATCTCTTCATTGATATTCAGCAATCTCGCTGTGTCAATTTCATTGGCCATCTCACTCTGCTGCATTGATATATGAACATTTTCTACTTTTCCTCCTGTATCTTCATTTTCAACTATACTATCATTTTCTGTTATCTCCGTGCAATATTCTATTTCAATCTGCCGTCTTACTAATTCTGTCTCAACCTCCGATACCCAGCCGGTTTTCCTAATAGCCCTTGCCTGATCACTAAGTCTGTTCAGTGGATTCAAATGGTCGAATCTCCTGCCAAATTTGAAACATAAGTTTTCAATATCCTCCAATAGGAGCACCATTCTCAGTCACAGGATCACTCTTCAAATAACACCTCAACAACGTTGTTCACGTCCTTACTCCATTTCATCCTAGCAGTAGCTGGTTGACGACTGGGCACACGCTGGTGACCCATGCAACACCTGCCGGGCCAGAGAGCTTCACGTGAAGTTCCACTGTCATTGACGCCGTTACTGAATAATTCATTATCTGACATTACACTCAAACTGAGGATAGTGATGATAAGGTGACATAACCACCGGTGTTTTTACTTCGTGACACCATCAGCAGGAGGGTTGCCAACCAAATCTAAAGAATCACCTCCTACCCATGAGGCAAACTAACTCCCGCCAGACACCAATCTGGTATTTCAAAGTCTCGGGGAGAGCTGACAGGTACTACACCTTGCTTGAGGGTGACTTGGAGGTAGTTGTTGAAATTCCACAACTGGACGCAGTTTAATATCAATACCCAGGGCAATTATTATTAGTATTATCATTATTATTGTTGTTATTATTATTATTATTATTATTATTATTAAAATGTGCAACGCTTTGAACATCGACAACAAACACGAGCGCTTTCTTTCAACCAAACTTTCCAACATAATCATTCGCACCACATACTACATATTCTGTCGTAGAAATAACCCATGGACCAGCCCTGAACTATTGTCGCTTTATTGATTTTGTTAGTAAAATATTTAATTTTGATTTTGTTAAATAGGCAAGCCAATGCAAACTACCTTGATTAGTGAGGTTTGTAATTGTATATGTTCAGATGAAAAAATAAAAAGTTTCCATTATTATTATTATTATTATTAGTAGTAGTAGTAGTAGTAGTAGTAGTAGTAGTAGTAGTAGTAGTAGTAGTAGTAGTAGTAGTAGTAGTAGTAGTAGTAGTACTATGTGACAGCTTGTGACTGCCACTTAACATCGCTATGAGTAAAGAGAGGGGAAAGGAAGAGATAATTAGAAATAGTGAAAGCCTGTACTAATGTAAAAATCTTCCCAATATGACTCGAAATTTTACTGAAATTTATTGTTTGCAATCATGTTAATTTTTTTTGAGAAGATTATTATTATTTCAATAAAATTTGCTCTTTAACCCTTGCAGTTGCAGAAAAACTTGGAGGTATCGAAATTAAGGAAAAGGAGGGAAAGCGTCAAACCCGAGGTATGATAAAGGTTGCATGTTACCCGCAAATGTACCAACGCGCAGTTGGAGTATATTGTATTCTATGATTATGTTTAAGGATATTTATTTCCGCCTACTTGGGAAGTATATGAAATTATACTTGGTCCTGATTTATATTGATCGAGTCATTTTGTGTTTGGTATTGATACCACATTTTTCCTTTTTCTTGTAAAGGTAAGCTTGTGGCAGTTGGTTTCCACATGTTTTTGGTCATTCTGGAGGTATCTTTAAAAAGGCTTGCACCGCTCTTTCGGCCAATCTTCAAAATGATAAGTTTAGCTTTTTAAGTACATTAAGGTTTTTTACAAACGCCAGAACACTTGTGAACACATCAGAACACATCTGCAATAATGCATACATGTTCATTAGCAGTTACATTACAAAAAGGAAGGCGTTTATTAAATTTTCCACGTAACCTTATTTTGCAAATAAAACTATTGAACTGTGCAAAAATATANGTTAAATAGGCAAGCCAATGCAAACTACCTTGATTAGTGAGGTTTGTAATTGTATATGTTCAGATGAAAAAATAAAAAGTTTCCATTATTATTATTATTATTATTAGTAGTAGTAGTAGTAGTAGTAGTAGTAGTAGTAGTAGTAGTAGTAGTAGTAGTAGTAGTAGTAGTAGTAGTAGTAGTAGTACTATGTGACAGCTTGTGACTGCCACTTAACATCGCTATGAGTAAAGAGAGGGGAAAGGAAGAGATAATTAGAAATAGTGAAAGCCTGTACTAATGTAAAAATCTTCCCAATATGACTCGAAATTTTACTGAAATTTATTGTTTGCAATCATGTTAATTTTTTTTGAGAAGATTATTATTATTTCAATAAAATTTGCTCTTTAACCCTTGCAGTTGCAGAAAAACTTGGAGGTATCGAAATTAAGGAAAAGGAGGGAAAGCGTCAAACCCGAGGTATGATAAAGGTTGCATGTTACCCGCAAATGTACCAACGCGCAGTTGGAGTATATTGTATTCTATGATTATGTTTAAGGATATTTATTTCCGCCTACTTGGGAAGTATATGAAATTATACTTGGTCCTGATTTATATTGATCGAGTCATTTTGTGTTTGGTATTGATACCACATTTTTCCTTTTTCTTGTAAAGGTAAGCTTGTGGCAGTTGGTTTCCACATGTTTTTGGTCATTCTGGAGGTATCTTTAAAAAGGCTTGCACCGCTCTTTCGGCCAATCTTCAAAATGATAAGTTTAGCTTTTTAAGTACATTAAGGTTTTTTACAAACGCCAGAACACTTGTGAACACATCAGAACACATCTGCAATAATGCATACATGTTCATTAGCAGTTACATTACAAAAAGGAAGGCGTTTATTAAATTTTCCACGTAACCTTATTTTGCAAATAAAACTATTGAACTGTGCAAAAATATACATATATGAATTGTGTTACACCATGGCAATTTTTTAAATATCCATGTCTCAATCTTTCAGAAATTTACAATTTCAAAGGCAATTAAATCCTAGAGGCCTTAAAAAGGGGGTACCCGTTTAAAGAGCTAGTGGTGTGAATGTTTGTGTAACGATTCTAAAGTTACCTTTTCACAATAAAATGAAAGTCTGGCTCCAGACATAAATTGGACACGTAAAAGACAATTCTGTTGTGTAATAAAGACGAAGTTTTGCCATAAGAAATAACTAATTCTGTGTTACTCTTGATACTTGACACTTGTGGGGACACCTAACGCGCTGTGAATCGATACAAACCTTTTCAAATTGCACTAGGAGCTTCTAATTTTGTTAGATGACATTTTCTATAGGAATATTATTGAATAGTAAATTGAATTTTTGTTCGCATCAATTGAAGGCGTTTTGTTTTTATAACAGTGGAGTTATTTTGTGGAACAGATGATAAGGCAACATGAGAAGGAATCGAGGTTTGGGAGACGTGGCCTTAGAAACCTGTTAGATTCCAGTTTATCGCCTTGGAAAGAGCTAGGTAGAAAAGGAAATAATAGTGTAATAAAGACGAAGGAAACTTCGTCTTTATTACACAATAGAATTGTCTTTTACGTGTCCAATTTATGTCTGGAGCCAGGCTTTCATTTTATTGTGAAAAGGTAACTTTGGAATCGTTACACAAACATTCACACCGCTAGCTCTTTAAACGGGTACCCCCTTTTTAAGGCCTCCGGGATTTAATTGCCTTTGAAATTGTAAATTTCTGAAAGATTGAGAAATAGATATTTAAAAAATTGCCATGGTGTAACACAATTCATATATGTATGTTTTTGCACAGTTCAATAGTTTTATTTGTAAAATAAGGTTACGTGGAAAATTTAATAAACGCCTTCCTTTTTGTAATGTAAGTGCTAATGAACATGTATGCATTATTGCAGATGTAAAACAAGTGTTCTGGCGTTTGTAAGAAACCTTAATGTACTTAAAAAGCTAAACTTATCATTTTGAAGATAAAAAGGGTATTGGCCAAAAGAGAAGAGCAGCGCAAGGCTTTTTAACATACCTGCAGGATGACCAAAGAAGCTTTTACCCCAGTCATAGGCTATTTTCATATGTCTTTATAACATTAAAAGTGTAAGTAGTCAATTAAATAAAACAGTAAAACCGTATTTTTGTTTGTTTAATATACTTGATAGCATTTCGATGTGAAAATGTTTCATATTGACTTGGATTACTGCATAATATTTATTAATTATCTTTTACCCATGCACTTTTTAGGTGGCCGCGGGGCGAAGGCAGTCAAAAAGAAGGTGAATATTCGTATTTTTATGTTGTAGTTTGTTTTGGTTTGCTAAAAAAGTTTTTAATACTAAATCGCTCTAGGCAAGATTCTAGGCAAGATTCTAGGCAAGATTCTAGGCAAGTCACCAAGGAAGCGGGAAGAAGGAAGAGAATTTTGGTGAATAGCAACGCGAGAAAAATACCCGTAGCATAAGTGGTAGACCTGCACTCACTCACCCACGTCGAGAGAGAATGGATGAAGTTTAAGTGAAAGACGAGTGACACGGTGGGTAGTTTCCTGTGGTGATAAAATAGAAGAAACCTTGTTGCATCATTCGTGGAAGTACTGGTAACAAAGAAAGATGACTGAGCCCACCTGAATGAAATACGTGTGGTGCTATTTTGTGGAAATGGCTTATACGATAATATAGGTTGCATTAAAATGTAGAGAGTAGCATTTACCGTTAATGGGAATAGTTTTCCCATACAATGTAATACTTTCTGCGAATATGCCATTATTTTTTCATTTCTATGATACTATGCATGGTGTAAACACTTAAATAATATCGCAAAAATCGCTGCTCCAAACATATGACATGCACACGGAAATTAATTGGAGCGAGCCAATACTGGATGTGGCATTCAAAATTATAAGGGAGTAAGTAATAACAAATAAAGTGGAAAGAAAGAAATGCCTGTGCATAGACGGTACAGGGATTCCCTGGTATGCTCTTTCCGTTAGCATCGACATGAAAACAGCTCTTTTGCCATGTTTTTTGTAGTTGAGTTGCCGAAAGTACTCGCAGTATAGGAGAAAGCAATAGGGTTTAACCCAGATGTAAGAGCTTTATCATGTCACGAGTCGTAAGCTTTTTCTGAGCTCTGTTTCAAGTACTGTATCTAACCAAAAGCTCATATATTATACATAATATATTCATAAAATAGTCTTTATTTTCATTATCATAATTATTATGTAATCATACAGTTGAAACACGGAAAGAAAAATGAAAGAAACAAGAAGATGGGATAGATTGGAATATCAAGAGGCTATTACAAAAACTCATAAAATAAAGTTCCACAATATCGCAAACAAAAAGGAAGGCATAAGAGCCACGTAGATAAGTACTTTTACCAAACGCTGCCACAAAAGCTCGATCTCTCCTGTAAAAATTTAGTGTCCGTAGCATTCATACTTTCTTGATTGTATGAGTGTGTTTCACTGAATAGAAGATTATGCACTGTTCTGTTGGTTTCCTGGGACAAGTGGTAATTATCAGGGTTGTCACATTGGCTTTTTTAAGCCAAATTCCTCATTTTTGGCTTTTTAGAATACGTTGCCTTGAGAAAATGGAGTTTTTTGGCGATATTTATATTTCTTCTAGTCCAATGGATTAGAAAGTATAACCGTTGTTTTGTGTATACCTTTGGTATTTCCAGTGGTCATGGTTAATGGGAGACTGTGTGTGTGTGAATAACACTTGTCATTATAGATTACAAGTATTTTCCTGTGCTTGATATCAATTCGTCATGAATAGCTGTGATTAATAATTGGTGACGTGTCCTTCTTTTATTATGTCACATTCGAGAAGTGTGTTTCCTTGTTGGTAAGATTGTGTGACAGTTTTCTTTTGTCAAGAATCCACGGGTTAACCGTGGATTCTAACATAAAATAATCGAATATCTTATGTTAAAGTAAAAAGTAAACAGTCTGACCAAGCCTGTTCCTGTAATGTTCATGTGAATTTGCACACAGCAAAGAATAAAAATCATTTATTAATGGTGCCTTTCTTAACCCTTCAAAACAAATCTCAGAGCACACGTTTTAGTCTCTTTAAACACTGTAACAGTTAAAAATGAGTTTCAGTAAGCATTCTAGAGAAACAAAATGGAAAGGGAATTTTGACGATTCAAGGAAATTTAAGCCCGAATGGCAAAGAAAACATCCATGGGTGAAAAAAAAGCTCCAGATGGTTCTGAAACGGCATATTGTTCCTTTTGTCGTGTAATTATCCAGCCTCGATTATCAAATCTTAAGAATCACGAAGACACAACCAAACATATAAAGGCACCAGTTTCGGTTTCCACACCAAGAAAATCTTTGCACATTGTCCAAAAGAAAGCGCCGAGAAAAAAGCATGGGAATAAATTTCGAAGTAGCTATCGCCTGCCACAATTCATTAAGCTCAATTGATAATCTTGGGGAGGTGATAAATAGCAGTGGAGCTGGTTCGAAATTAGAGAAAAGGAAGGTGCACAGATCAAGATGTACGTATTTGATTAAAAAAGTTATCTCCTCGGCATTACACAAAGAACTTTGCAATGATATGGAAGGTGAGAAGTATTGCGTCATGATTGACGAATCGACTGATGTGGTCTGCATTAAATGTTTATGTATCGCAGTCCACTATTACAGTAGGAAAGAAGAGAACATGACTACTGATTTATTTGCCTTGATACCAGTTACCCATGCAATTTGAGAAGCTTTATTTCAAGCAACAAAAGATTGTCTTGAAGCTTCGAAGTTAAAATTAACTGACTGTGTTGGATTTGCTAGTGACGAAGCATCAGCTATGGTAGGGGGGCATGATTCAGTTTGGCCTGGCATGAAGATAACTGTACCTAATTGCATCCGGATTAAGTGCAATTGTCATTCACTAGCACTTAAAAGCAAGCATGCTTTTGAGCAAATGCCATCACATTCAGGGTTTATGCTTAGCGAAATTCTTAAATGGTTTTCAAAAAGCATTTTGAGACGTGAGGCATATAGCAAGCTGTTTGAAATAATTAACGAGAATACAGAAAGTGCAAGCATGCCCCGTTCATTCCAAAAGATGTCACAAACACGTTGGTTGGTTCGAGGGAAAGGTCTCTATAACATTTTAGTCAACTGGCATGAATTGAAATCGTGCTTCTCTATAGCAGAGCTTGAAGGCAATGCTCAGCTTCGACTCAAAGCTCGTTTGATATCAGATATGCTGAAAGATCCCGATAAAAATTCTGTATTTCCATTTTCTTTGCGCTATTGTTGGAGAGTTTGAAAAATTAAACGCGTTCTTTCAAGCTTCCAGTCTTGACCCATATATGATTAGTGAGGTGAAGTTATTCTACGAAAGTTTTAAGTGTCGAGTGATGACATCACCTGGAACAAGATTGCCAGTTAAAGCTTTTTAGTTTGGAGCAAAATTTCTTTTTGAGGCCAATTTATTGACGGAACAACATAAAAGCGACAACAACATGAATTTGAAAATTACTGGTAAGAAAACCAGATGCCATAAAATGCTCCTTGAAGCAACGAGCCAGCTCGGTCTGCGCATGCCATACTCAAGTGAAATATTTCGAGGTCTTAGCTACTTGTAACCATCATGTGTATTAGGTCAAGTATCAAGAGTACCCATACTCAAATTATCCATGCAGCACTTGATGGCGGAAAACGTATCCGAAATAGACAACCGGTATCGCAAAATAATCCTGATAAATTTGAAAGAGGAGGCCACTTTTAGCTTTATTATTCCTCATGGGGCAGTAGAATTCTGGCCTGGTATACTTATGTATAAAAACAATATGGGAAAGCAATCGTTTATAGACCGTGTACCATATGTCCTTGCCTGTTTCACCACACCAACAAGCAATGCCATAGTGGAAAGAATTTTTTCACATGTCACAAACATTAAGACAAAGTAGCAAAACAGGATGAAAGTTGAAATCATAGAAGCCACACTGCACACCCGCACTCATCTTCATTTTGTAGAGAAATGCTGCAGAGATTTTGAATTGACAGAAAAAATGATGTCATTGTTCAAATCAGACATTATGTATTCAACTGATAAGGAAGATGAAGACCATGATATTGGTATTTTGGACAACTTATAAACATTTTTCCTTATTTTGTTGCTACTGCTTGGTATATACTGTAATTGGTTAGAAAAGTGATTAGGTCGAGCACAATTTTTTACCTTATTGTTTACTGCGCATAAATAAGCTGTTTCTGCGAAGGAGAACTATTGGCTTTTTTTTAACTAATCTGGCTTATTTTTTCAATAATTTGGCATTATTCGCATCATGGAAACCTAGCAACCCTGGTAATTATCAGAAACATATCGGGACGCCTCGGCTTTATTGTTGGCTGTTGGGTTCCTCGGTTAAAAAAAACTGCAGGGTTATTGTTTAAGCATTTTCCCCGTAGACTGCTATTAAGAAAGTTGTGGTGTCAAAGGAACAAAGAAGTAAGAAGAAATCAGTAACCATCATTACAGGATTGACAACCTTCGGTATGCCTTTTGTAATTCGGAAATATTTTCTGATTTCTTTTCTTTTAAGTGTTTGACATATTCACATTTTATTTGTTAGTCCAAATGATTTTTCTTGCGGTGGGTCACAGAATTCGATAGTGCAAAAAAAAACCCAACTATACCATCACACCCTTAAAGTGCTTTTTTTAACCATCAAGTACTACTTAATGCCATGACAAAGACAAAGCCATCACTCCTTAGTTCACCTTACTTACGATCGTATAACTCATCAAACAACAGATTCCAAGAATTCATATTAACAGACATTATAAAGTCCATCGGTCTCGAAGAGTTTTTTTATTGTATGAAAATGTTGCTATTCAAAAGCGAATTATCTTCAGAAGCAAGGGTTGTTCTCAAAAGATTAAGATTAATAATTTCTGCTGCATCTTTTTGTAGCTTTAAGTTTTTATGACTTAATGATTTGGGTAGTTTTCTGTTAACGGCTGAAAAGGTTATCCTTAAATGCGTCAGTACAAATTATAGCTTTCCTAGTTCATGGACTGCATGCTGCAGAGAGGAAAGCAAAAAAGGATTCATTCTCCTGTTTTGGTGTAAATTGTAGCACAGGCAATATCGCTCTTGTTGCCCAATAAATGGACAAAGAAAAGGTCAATGAGGTTGGTGGGAATGTGTACAAATGTAGTGCTTCTACGGTACTGTTTGACAGCGTTTATTGGAGAAAGAAATAAAATAATAGTTACGAGAACAATATGTAGATGTATCAGGAGCAGTGCTGGGTCTTAGTTTTGCCTGCTGCTATCTAAGAACAGAAAACAACCACCAGTCAAGCGGTTAAATTTGAGTTTGTTTTAGAAAGCACCCTACAGTCCACAGCACAGACAACGCAATTCACGTACAGGATTTTCTTTAGCCAGCATTAGTTAGAGGCTATTCTTCCTACCTAAATTTCAGTTTATAATCGTAGTCATGCTGGTATTATAGTATTTTCAGTTTTGTTGTTCTTCTGTATTTTAGTAAGCTACTGTTAAAAGTCAATATGTTCGCCTTTCATCTTTGCATTAGACATTGACCTGAAAAAGGCAGCCAAACTGTTTGCCAATCGTTTCTCTTGTGGCTCATCAGTGACAGGCGATGATGAAATAGTTATTCAAGGAGATGTTGCATATGATCTCATAGAACTCGTTCAAAGCACATGGCCAGAGGTAAGTTTAGGGATTTTTATGTAATAACGATGAGTACTTATTAAAGACCTTGTTATGAAAACCTTTTCAATTAAGTGCCGTCATCAATAGTCTTCTATTAGGCCATGGTCACACGGATTCGCCATCGAGAAAGCACTGGTTTTGGGCTTTCATTGTGGTAAAATTTAAGCGAGTGTCTTTTAAAGCATTTTTGATCACTTCACCAACTTTGTCTGAGGTCTTCCTTTGCTCTTTACTCCAATCACTTCTCTTGTACCGCATCACTTTACCTGTTTATTTACCTCTATTCTTTTTGGGTGACCAAATCATCAAAGACAGCCATGCAGTTTTACCCTAACGTTAAAACTGAATATATTAATAGATTTTTAATTAAATGGAAACGTAAAGTCGTTATAACAGGTGTGATGACAGCAGAAAAAAACC
>RDPX01000245.1:1218516-1235316 GCA_003991215.1 Morbakka virulenta
TTTTTATATATATATATATATTATATATATATATATATATATATATTATATATATATATATATATATATATAATATATATATATATATATATATAATATATATATATATATATATATATATATAGTATGAGTGCTAAGCTCATGGCCGTAGATGTAAATCGGCAATTTTACTAAACAGGGCAAACAAACGGGACATAAGACAAATACAGGGACAAAACAACATCAAAGAAAGTAAAACAATGTAAAAAAGGGAATGGGAATAGGTTTGTGCAAAGTATAAAAGAAACTATGAGAGATGATACAGTTTAGAAGACATGATGTGAAGAGGAAGAAGAAGAGCATTATTGGCGTCAGCACCTTACAGTTACGTACAGGCCATCAGCAAACAAAACAAAGGATAAAAAGGATGTAGGTAGACCAGATGGTAAATTGAAATCGCGGATCATCAGTCGATGACCATCTATATATTCACTGATATTTTTACTTCATAAACATCAGATGCCTTGTTAATTTTAACAGTGGTATCCTCAAAAATCAGTCTTTAGCTTATAAAAAACGCATGCAAAAGGTTTAAAGGTTTTGCATGTGCTTTTCTTCCACCCTGTATGAAATTTCCCACCTTAATCCTTGAGCTTGCTGTTCGCAATTGCAGTGAAGGATGGTGACTTTACCTCGACGTTAAGTGTAGACGATATCTGGTGTCAGGAATCCGTGATGCAAAACCGTAATTTGCTTTGATCTTTCACTGTATTCCAACTTTCTTTTTGTTAACGTTATCAATGCATCTGATCTCTTCGATGCTGTGATAAATTGTCATGTAATTTTAAAGAATTAAGAGGTCCACTGTACCCACTCGACGTAAAAATGATAGACGTTCATTGAAATAAATTATCTTTAATTTAAAGAATATATTTGGCTACCGTATTAACGTGAGATGCTACCGAGACACCTCCTATTCATTAACTAACCCTTTCATTGATTTTTTTTCATTATCTTCAGTATTGGTGTTTTTGTTTTCTTTTTTATTTGTGTTGGTATTAAGGGGTTTTTATATGAACAGTTTTACTACGTGACATAATTAACTTTTTTGTTTCATAGAAGGTTAGGATAGTAGCACTGCACTTACTACACCTGCGACCTTTTTACCACTGTATTCCTTTTTGTCCATACACAATGATTCATTTATACAACCTTTTTTTATCTTCGCATCCACTTCTTTTTCACCACTGCAGTTTCTCCATCTGAGTCCAATTTATCCAGTAGATCAGTTATGTTTAATAAGCCTGCTCTTGGGATTTTTTAGTTGGTAGTATAGTGAAAGAATTTCTCCCAATCTTATTGTGAAGCAAAGATAGAATTAGAAAGATTTTCTTTATAAGTAAGCAGTGAGAAGCTTATTCAATGTTATTTTTTTCGGAAAATATGTTTTTCTAAAGACCTTTGATCCATTATGTTCAAAAAGTAGTGGCTATGGTTCCACTATTGTCTTGACGTTATGTGATGTGTTAGGAAGGAGTAACGAGTGCTTGGTAGGTTTACAAGGAAAAATATGTATAATTTTAAGGCATAAAGTAGTGTAAGCATCACTGGAAAACTCTAGCCAGTGTGAGTTTCCTGGAGTAAAAAATAGGACAGTAATTAAAGAATAATACGCTGAAAATTAATCGGGTAATATTCATGAGCTAAGGACTCATTGCTGCAGTAGAAAGTAAAATGAGAAGGCTGACAAAGAAATATTTCTTTTGACCATTGTTTCCGTAATTGACCAGGCAAAGGAAAGAGAAAGATGTTTACAATCATACATAAAGGGGCCTGTTCAATTATGTAGCTATCACTGAGTACAAGTGGGCTTGCAGACTACTGCGTGCAAAGAGTATATTATACTGGTATAGAATTGCAAATTAATAGATACTGTCGAAATGTTTAGTGAGGATTGGGATCAAGTAATTTTTAATGAAGACCGACAATGATGTGATTTGTATTAAATGACCCAAGTATAATAGTTTCTTCTACCCGAACGAATAAAGGTTTGCCTAGCTAGGTAGTGGTTTAGTTTATTGGCACTTCGCTAGCGCTTGGCATCATTTGAGATGTATTACAAAGCTATTCACCTTTTTTTTTAATATTCGCTTGACAAGCCATGGCAACAGTTTTTGTTAATTTAGGGGCTTGCTGTAAAGTGATATGTTCAAGAGATATAATTGTACTTCCAATACATTGATTGGTTTTTGCCCTTCAGACCAATTGATTTTTTGAAAATTTAATCCGCACTCACCACTTGGGGTTTGAGAGATTTCTGTTAATATAGTTAATTTGTGTGCTATGGGTGTGCTATTTTGCCAAACCCCTTTGGAATACGTTTAATAAATGGCAAAAGGGCATTTGAGTAAGACAACTTGGGGATCCATAGATTCTATTCATATAAGAAGCAATAGGAAGCAAGTTGAAAATTCTAAAATTTAAAGTTAGCACACGGTTATCATCATTATCATCATCACCAACCTGTTATTCAATTGTCATCCTTCTTCTTCTTCTTCTTTCGGCGTTTCCCTTTTCAGGGGTCGCCACAGCGAATTGACTTCTTCCACTTGAGTCGGTCACGTGCGTCTTTCTCGGTCAAGCCAAGTTCCCTCATGTCATCTCCCACAAAGTCTTTCCATCTCCTCCTTGGCCTTCCCTGCTTTCTCTTGCCAGGCAGCTCCATGTTCAGCACCCGTTTAGCAATGTGATCCTCTTCTCTCCTTTGCACATGTCCATACCACCTTAGCCGTATCTCTCTCAGCTTTCCTGCGATGTCACATATCCCGATGGTGCCTCTGATCCTTTCATTTCTGATCATGTCCTTTCTTGTGACTCCAAGGGACCACCTTAGCATACGCATTTCTGCTGTTTGCATTTTCTTCTCAAGACTCTTGGTTAGAGGAGCTGTCTCTAGTCCATACAGCATCGCAGGCCTTACTACTGTTTTGTATAATTTTCCTTTGACTTTGACCGGTACTCTCCTGTCACACAAAATTCCAGTCGTGCTCCGCCAGTTGCTCCACCCTGCCTGGATTCTTTTCTTCACTTCTTTTGAACAATCGCCACTTTGCTCAATGGTGGACCCGAGGTACTTGAAATTCTCTACCTCTGGGAGATCATCATGACCGATTTTAATTGGTGGTAAGTCTCTTTTCTTGTTTATGCAGAGGTACTCCGTCTTTGCTCGGCTCACTTTCAGACCACGTTTCTCAAGTGCATTTCGCCATCCTTCCAGCTCTTCTTCAGCCTGTCCTTTCCCTGTGTTCATGAGCACAATATCATCCGCAAACATCATATTCCATGGCGCCTCCTTTCTTACTTCATCTGTCAACACATCCATCACTACAGCAAAGAGTAGTGGACTCAGGGCTGACCCCTGATGCAATCCTACTTTTACACTGAATGCTTCTGTCCTTCCTGCAGCACATCTGACCTCCGTCCTACACTCTCTGTACATTTCTTGAATACAGCGCACATACTTTTCCGAGACTCCTTTCCTTCTCATGCAATACCAAATTTCCTCTCTCGGTACCCTGTCAAATGCCTTTTCGAGGTCGATGAATACACAATGAAGCTCTTGTTGGCCTTCCCGATACTTCTCCGCTGTAGTTCTGAGCGCAAAAATGGCATCCGTTGTGCTTTTCTTGGGCACAAAGCTGAACTGTTCTGGGCTGATTTCGATCTCCTCCCGGACTCTCTGATCTATCACCCTCTCCCAAACCTTCATGGTGTGACTTAGCAGCTTTATTCCTCTGTAGTTCGGGCAGCTTTGCACATCTCCTTTGTTCTTGTATATTGGGATTAATGTGCTTTTGTTCCATTCTCCCGGCATCTGCTCTGTTTCAAGGATATCATTAAATAGGTCTGTTAGGAGTTCAATTCCGCAATTCCCAAGGTGTTTCCAGGCTTCTACTGGTATTTCATCTGGACCAACTGCTTTACCGTTCTTCATTTTGCTAAGTGCCCTTTTAGTTTCCTCTCGTGTGATTGGTCTTATCTCTCTGTCCTGGACTGCTCCACTGTTTTCTCGGCCTTCCCTGGGGTTCTCAACATTCATTAGGTCTTCAAAATACCCCTTCCATCTCCCCAGGATTTCCGGTTCTGACATCAATACAACGCCATCTTCATCTTTCATCATCTTAACGTGTTGTATGTCTTGTGTGTCCTTGTTTCTTTGTTTAGCCAATCTGTGGACAGCTTTCATTCCTTCGCATGTCTCCATGTTGTTGTACAGTTCCTCAAATGCCTCTGCTTTTGCTTTCGCCACTACTCGCTTGACCTCTTTCTTTGCCTCCCTATACACTGCTCTAGCTTCTTCTTCTCCATCTGCATACCACCTCTTGAAGGCTTGCTTCTTTTTCCTTATACTTTCCTGTACCTTTTCATTCCACCACCAAGTGTCTTTCTCCTTCTTTAGCCTACCAGTGGTCTTACCGAGCACTTCACTGGCCACTGTACGAATTCCATCTGCCGTTGTCTTCCAGTTTACTGGCAAGACCTCTCCAAGTCTTTCTCTGATCTCATTCTTGAACCTTTCTCCCATCTCTGGTTCTTTAAGCTTCCACCATTTGATTCTTGGCTCCGCTTTTTTAGTCCGTTGTAATGGGGTTTGCAATGTGATCTTGCATATCACCGGTCGATGCTGAGGTGTAACACAATCACTTGTTAATACTTTGCAGTCTGTGACTTCCTTCAGCAGTCTTCTTCTGCAAAGTACATAGTCGATTTGGGTACTATGTGGACCGCTTTTGTAAGTCACTTTCTGTTCCCCTGCCTTCATGAAGAATGTGTTGATGATAGCTAGGTCGAAGCTTTCTGCAAAGCACACTATTCTTTCTCCTTGCTCATTTCTTGTTCCTAGTCCATGCTTGCCCATGTTTCTTTCATTTCCCACATTACCTTCTCCAACATGTCCGTTGAAATCTGCTCCTATATACACACGTTCATTGCCGGGGGTCTTGCTCACATAGTCATCCAGATCGTCCCAAAATCGTTCCTTTTCTTCTTCATTACATCCACTCTGTGGAGCGTAGGCACTGATAACTTGGATGATAGTACCTCCAATCTCCATCCGTATTCCAATGATTCGGTCTGAACGTCTCTCTACCGATATAACCCCCTCAGTGAGCGATGGGTGGAGGATGATGCCCACTCCATTCCTGTTGTTTGCTGTCCCACTGTAGTAGATCTTGTATCCATTTCCAATCTTCCTTGCCTTTGAGCCTTTCCACTTGGTTTCTTGCACGCATAGAACCTTCAGCTTTCTTCTTTCTATCAAATCTGCGATTTCGTTTCCTCTCCCTGTCATTGTACCAACATTGAGAGTACCAATCGTGAGCTCCTGTTTTCGGTCTTCCTTCCATCGCTTTTCCTTTTTACTTCTTACCCTTCTTCCTCCACGTTTCCTTCTGCTTTTGTAGCCAGTCGTATATTTTCCAATACCTCGCTGGTCTCCCAAGGCAAAGGCGGTCGTTGGTAACCCGGGCCGCGACCGATCCGGTATGATATTATTTTGTTTAGTCATTCGCATTTTTGAATTGGCAGTTGTTTTTCTGGTCGGATGCCCTTCCTGACACCAACCACAATTATTGGCGGTGGGCCTATCCTTTGGTCAGAAGACCTGCTCACAAGGCAGTGAGTGACCATCCCCGGCCAGTGACCTCATCAAGGAAGTTCATATGCCCAGGAATGCTTCATCCCCTCTCTAGCAGGACGAACCGACAGAGGAGAAGAAGGCTCCGTAACCCTGGAAGGGGTGGCTAAACCGGGTGGTACACCTTGCCAAAGGGTGTCCCGGGGATTGTGCAGGGCAGGGTTATCCATTCCCTGAGGTTCATGTTGAACCCGCATACCCATTTATTCAATTTTCATCCAAGGATATGAAACTTCTACCTTCATTTCCATCTCCCCGCGTTTTTCCAATTTTCTTGCTCCCTATAAAATTGTTACACCAGTTTGTCCGGGTATTGACATAATTGTACATCGTACACGAAAACCCCATTCAAATTGGAAGTTCGTTTTCAGTCATTTTAGTGCTTTATGAAATGAAGAGGTGGCTGTACAACTTGCAGATTTTTGCGTTACCACAGTTTTTAGTACTCATACCTGCCTCCTGGTAGTGGGGAAAACATACGATTTCTGGTTCGGTTTGGAATAGGCGTATTCATAAATGTTACTAGAAGATTCTCGATTGTGCATCCATGTATAAATGTTTATATTTTGCGTATATTATTGTATATTTGTTTTGATATAGTACAGACCGACGTATTTCCATTGTGTATTTTATTTTTTATTTTACGTAAGAAAATATTAATTCCAACGTATTTTATTTTCATTTCTAGATCGACGACGATAGTGTAGAAGACAAAACTTAATGTATTTTGAATAACAAATTATTGGAAAGATTTGCTCTTGCAAGATGTCTAGATTGCTAGTGAAAATACACTTAAAATCTACTAACATTTTTCTTTGAAGTTATCCTAATTGCTAGTACACCGTTTAACTCTTTCTTCTGCAGCGCCTCTATATATTCATATTGTGGCATTCAGAGAAGCAAATATATAATTTTTACTTGCTCTTCGTGAGAAAAAATCAACTACTCATTTAGGTTTAATTTGTGTAAAATGCACACAACAGAAAATAAACCTTGTGGACCTTGGCTGACTGCACCGTTTGATGGCAATATTTGCAGACCAAGGCTGTAAGAAGAGTAACAAGAAGCATACTTATACAAAGCTTTCCACTCTGTTTTGAAAGATTACAGAATCTAATCCAGGTTTTAAAATATGTTTTAACTTTTTAATTATTTTTCAATTTTTATTTTTTAGTTATATGTTTTACAGGATCATGATCTGCAGTTAGACAAATGGAGCACTTATATTTTTTTTATGTGACCATCTTCAATAAACGGCAATCGTTCATCTTCACTGGAAAAAATGCGGATGATGATAAGGTGCTCATTAAGGCTGTACAATGTGTACAATAAGGAGATAGTTCCCAACAATTTAGGGACCCCTATGCTTTACCAGCTTTGAGTTTTTTTCTTTTCTTATTCAGTAATATTCAGTCATTTTCTTTCATTGTTTTGCCCATTTCTTCTTTTATTTGCTTTTTATATCCCTCCTCTATTTTCTGGTTTCCAATTGCTCAGAAGCTGGGGAGCCACTTCATTAGGTATTACTGCGGCAATTTGTGCGTATTAATATTATCAGAGTTAAACTTGTGCAAGGTTTTTCAAGCTTTAGTAGTGTTACGTATCATGTCAGTACCTTTCATCAGTTGCTGCCACCGTTTTTTCTTTACTCGTTACACTGAGAAGAGTTTTGCTAAGTTTTATGGTATCGTATGTTAAAGGGGCTTTATTGGAGACGTAGAGATATTGCTAGAATAGGTATTTGCTCCAGTTAGTAAGGCAAGATATGTAAATAGTCGGACATCCTCTTTAAATATTCTTATTTCACATTTTCCCAACAAGTATTAAGAATACCTCTTAGCTTTCAGTGAAGGGGATATATGATCTCAACGTGTATGAAGGTCTAGGGTAAGATAATCCCAGTTAGATTTTCTGAATTTGAAACAAGACGTCGCGTTGTTTACTGTTGGACTTAAGAGGTATAAATTCTACGACAATCAGTCTGTGTTTGACATGGGCTTTCAGATAGGTTTTTGGAGCTTGTGGAATACATAGAGGACACAAGGTCTAATTCGGGATTTTATCCCCATCTCAAGTCTGAGAACTTCATTCAGTACCTAGAGCTCTATTGCATTTCCATTGTTATTTGTCTGATTATAATAGATGTGACGCTGGCTATTGAAATCTCCTATGATCAAACAGCCTTTGCCGCTGAGACTATGATTAGGTGAGACCAATGGACTTTAGAGTGGTTTTTTTTGCACAGACGATGGAAAAGTTTAGTTTTTATTCCCAGGTATTCCATTGCATTTCTGATATGCCTGGGCTTGTGTTAATAACATACTGGTCTAATACATAAATAACTGTCTTGAACTGGGTTTTGGATGTAGACGACAAGATTCATGCCAGGGTTGTTAGGTGGCGTATTTTCCTTTTGAGTTTCTTGGATGCATAGCATATCAGCAAGTGTATCTATCTTACCTGACGATATTCTTTCAGCATTAAAGTTTACTACCTTTAATCAAGACATCTCTGAAGGACTAGGGCTTAGCCATCTACCACACTAGTTCTTATGACTGTGTATAATACTATATATTTATACTTTTTGGTATGATAAGGAAAAATCACGGCTGGGTTTTTTATTTTCTATTATTTTTTTAGATAGGGTACCTTTGCTCCACGAACAATTAGCTCCGTTCATTTTAATTGCACTTGGTGAGGATTATTCTGCATGAGTTTACTATATCCCAGATTTCAGGAGTTGTGTGGCTAATAGGCATGCTCTCTAACCAATGCTAAATTTTTGTCGATATGTAGGTGTCCATTACCACCAAATCCAGACTTACTGGGTAGTGATAACTCGCCACAGGTTCCGAACGGCCATGCACAGATTAATTCCTGTTGTATATCTTAGTCCTGCGTGCCGCCCAAGCTGGTCAACGTAACTAACTGTACGTTGCTTTGATACCCAGGTTATGTCTTTTAACATATTTACAAAGGTCAGTTAAAACCAACGAACGAGACACTTTTAAAATTGATCAAGTAGTTAATAAAATCTCAACATTGCCTAACGTTTGCACACCTGCCATAAAAGTAATTGGTACATCCACTTGTAGTATGCTGCCAGCTTTTAAGTTTTACCAGTGCCTTTCTTTTGACAATATTTTTCAATTCATGATAAGTCAGTCGTATAATGTTAACATCAATCGTGGAAAGGCCCACTTTAGCTTTATTAAGATTGCCATTAGAAACTGCTTCTCCTTGTGCAATGAAGTTAACGTCGTAAAGCTATGCAGAAACCCTGTTCTGGTGATGATGAATTTGTGATGGATTTTTAAATACAATTTTTAAGGGTTCATAACCGTAGACTTCAAAGTGGTTCCACACACAAATTCCTATTATCTGGAAACTATTTTTTCGTTCGTCAGGCCTACAATTCTTTTCTACNCCACCAAATCCAGACTTACTGGGTAGTGATAACTCGCCACAGGTTCCGAACGGCCATGCACAGATTAATTCCTGTTGTATATCTTAGTCCTGCGTGCCGCCTAAGCTGGTCAACGTAACTAACTGTACGTTGCTTTGATACCCAGGTTATGTCTTTTAACATATTTACAAAGGTCAGTTAAAACCAACGAAAGAGACACTTTTAAAATTGATCAAGTAGTTAATAAAATCTCAACATTGACTAACGTTTGCACACCTGCCATAAAAGTAATTGGTACATCCACTTGTAGTATGCTGCTAGCTTTTAAGTTTTACGGGCTCCAAGGTAAACCCAATTTGGTATTTAAATTACTAATAAACCATTAAACCCAAGTTTAGCCTCGTTAGTCTTCGGCCAGTGCAGAGCCGAATGCACTTCCAATGTTTGCCTGTGAAAAAATGTAGGTGCAGAATATGGTTTCACTATTTACGAAGCTACTTAACCTTATCGGCTTCCACCAATCAATTACGTCAGCAAAGGAAGGACGTCCGAACGTATCCTTTGAATCTTTATCCTTTGAAAACTCACTACCAGCTGATTTCGAATCCTCACCCCCAAAGCTTCAGTTTGAACATGTTGCTCTCATTTGTTATCACTCAATAGCTTAATAAGCTCCTAAAAAGTCCTAATATCCTTGTATTTATTCTTAACTGTGACTTGCTTAGTTTCGAAATCTAAAAACTTGACTCGTCATTATTTACTTTGTGTTCTTCTGTCTACTTACGTTTGTAAGCAAATATAATCCCGAATTAAATTTATCACGTCAGCGCTGTGATCATAGTTGGTGAATACACACCTGACAAGAACAATTAATTGGCTTGTAGCAAAAGTAACTGGTTTTAGGCTTCCGTTCTCCATTCACTGAAATCCTTTTTGCCTAAGAGTTTTTGGCCCAGGAAAGACGAAAGAGTGATGTATGTGATTAACACACTCAAATTCCTCGAGTGTCCTTTGGCTAAAGAAGGAAAGAAGCAACTACTCCGGTTACAGATTTGATCGTGTTATCGACATTCCTTTTGTGAACTACATGAGCCAAGGTTACAAATTTCCTTTCTTGGTGGTTAGCACTAAATTGCTTGCAAAGGTTACTTGGTATTTCATTCCATATACTCCAATGCTTTGATTCCATTATTTTCACATTTACCTCTTTTTGTTCAATCTGCGGTTACCTCTTCACAGTGAAATACTGCAGCGTTTCCAAATTCAATGGCCACCGAGGAAATGCCAAGAGAATGCATAAGCAAAGTTACACATGTGCAAGAATACTTTGACGAGTAATAGTAAACCGATTTCACACAGAATTGATATTCCGTCAAATACACTGGGAAATTGGTAGTAGACTAAAAACATACGTAAGTGGTGGAAAAGGGCCGCTTGAAATAAATGCTTTAGGCTTCAAGCTTTGTTTATCAAAATGGTGCTAATATTGCTAACACTGCAAGGGCTGCAGTGCTAGTGGCTTTGGAGTACAGAATTTTTTGTGCACTGCTTGCCAATACCTATTATTTATCCAATCTAAACTATCCATCGATCTATGCATGCATGTGTGTATGTATGTATGTATGCATACATGGCGAGAATTCAGCGCCGGAAAACTCCCAACCCCAATCCCCACCCCTAACTCACTGCCTTTTGGGTTAAGGTGTTTGAACCAAAGGCTAAGGGTGAGATGCCCCAGACAGAGGAAGAGCTTAGATCCTGCTGTGGCATTTATGAGCCACCAGCGTGTGGACTACGCTCTGCTGACAAATAATCTAAGTCCCAGTGATGAGTAAATAGCATTAGGGGGTAGAAGGAGCTCCTATAAGCCGTGGTTAAAGGCAATCTTTTTGGGAGAGGAAAATTTATGATAAGGCTGCAGCCAACGCAACTGCCGGTCATCTTGCATTGGCTCCGCAAAAGTGCTTGCTACTTTAATCCATTGATGTAAAGGTATTACTTGAGATCCATTTTATTTCTCTTTTATTTCAACTGAAAATCCTTTACCGATGGAGGAGTGGCGATATGTACAGACCTGACAAGTTCGTGGTAAATGGTCACAATTCTGCATATTGGTGACAGGAACCCTATCTTAACATCACTATTGTTTCTTCACATGACAGAGGCCAACTCCGGTGGGGGTCCCTGTGACTGAGCAGCCCTGTTTAGGGAGAGCACTGCTCACCCAGTGTCTTTGGAAAGTGCTTGAAAAGTTGCACCAAAAATTGTCTGTTGTATTGTCACTGGATAGTTTACTGCGGCTAACGGTGGTTCAATTAAAAAGTAGTAGAACTCGGTCTATGCTGTTGGAATGTACATTCTCTTCTTTACAAAGCATCATCTAACCGTGAAGAGTGCAGGACAGCACTTGCCACTACAGAATTACAGAAACTGATATTGCTTGTCTATCATAAAGCAGTCTCTCAGGAGATCACATGGCAGGAGGTATAATCAGGCTACACTCCCCTTTGGGTTGGTAAACCCAAGGGTGTACGATGTACATGAGATGCTGAAAGTAGTTTTCCAATTAAACATCTATAGTTGATGCTGCAGAATTCCTTCCAGTATATCTGATTGCATCACGAGTTTTTCTCTTTAACACAACAAATGCATCACTATTCTTTCTACGCACCAAAGCGAATGAACATGTTATGTTTCCGAGTCCCTTCTCTCTTATTGCATCCACTCTAATTAATGGAAAAATAGTGATTGTCGCTGATTTCAATGCCCGTATTGGAAAATGTTAAACATGGAGTGCTTTTGGCCGTTACCGATTTTTTAACATGAATGCTGTCTCAAGCTACTAGAGCTGTGCTCAGAAATGGATCTTGCAATCTGCAATATTTTTTTCACCATAAACTGAAGGACAAAGCTGCTTGGACACATTGACGACCAAGGCATGGTTACCTTACTGACTTCATTATAACTCGAAAAATTAAACACTAATGGTGGATGAAAATGACAGAGCAGATCCGAAGGACGTTTGATACGAAGAATTCAGAGATATTTTTAGACTCCTGCGCCAAGTAATTGGTCCTCCTGCTTCTTCAATATCTTCCCTGATATCAAACGATGGTTCTACTGTAATTAAGGATCCAGAGAACATTTTGAAAAGACGGCAGAAACATGTTCCACAATCCCTCAGCTGTGGACCTTAATGTGATTCATACCCTTCCGCAATATGATATCAAACTCATAATGTATCGTTTGGTGTAGGGACTAAGAATATGATCTGGTCTGGCAGAGGGCCGATGGAGACGATTTTCTCAGCCAGGTAAATCTAGGAGAAATGCATTGAACATCAGATGCCTTTGCATTAAATGTTTGTGGACCGGACCAAGGCTTTCGACACTGTCAACACGGATGCTCTCTGGTTGATTTTAGAGAAATTCAGATGTTCTCCAACAATAAGGATATTCAAGGAACTGCACAGGGGCATGAAAGCTCCCGTCTCCTTTAACGTAAAGTTATCTAAATGAATCCCAGTTGTCAGCAATGTCAAACAAGGTGATATTCCTGCGCCCACTCTTTTCTCTTTATTCTTTGCTGCTCTTCTTGCTCCTGCATTTCAAGATAGTGACCGAGGGTATCATGTTAAGGTTTCGAACTACTGGACGCATTTTTAATCTCAAGATTTAATACCAAGACCAAACTATGTCATGTCTTGGAGAACTATCGTATGCAGACGACGCTGTTTTCTCATCACACACTGAAGCTGATATGCGCCACGTAATGTTTCGTTTCGCTAAATCTTGCACTGCCTTTGGTCTGAAGGTCAGTCTGTCCAAAACAAAGGCGACGTTCGCTCCCGCACAGGGTGAAGCATATTTGGAACCGAACGTCATGGTCAATGGTGCTAGAGTGAAAGAAGATTAGATTGTCAACCTCGGTAGTACTTTGTCAAGGAAAGCCCCTCTTGATACTGAAATCCATAGGCGAATTCAGGCTGCTGCAGCTTTTGGAAAGTACAAGAGAGTGTGGCTTGATTGTGCCATCACAAACAACACAGCTCTTCACTTACAAGACGTGTGTACTGACCACACTCATATATTCATCGGAAGCATGCCCATTACATCAAAGGGACATCCAGCTCCCTGTAGTTCATTTGGCTAGTGACTAGGAAAACGAGCCCTAAGCCAAGTCAATAAAACTGAAAAGATTAGGGGTAACTGGTATCCCTAAGCTGTAGAGACCCTTGCAAATAAAACCACAAGTTATCTCACTATAAGCAACATTCAATATTTCTGTAGCCTTGTAAGCCATGCATTCCAATGGCAAAGACAATATATTAAAACCGCCTTTTAGGTTTTTACAGCAAAGAATATCCATAGTTTACAAAGAATGAGGTTCTTAACATTGACTTTAAATATCACGAGCAACTGAAATAAACTATCTGTAAAATGGTATCCATTGAGTAAAACAAAACCCAACAAACCCCATAATAATTTGTGATTTACAATTACCCTTTCGAAAAGGAAATAATCACACGCATACAAAAGAAATGGAAGTACCATTAACAATAGAATCACTAAGATCTAAACCTGCACCTGAAGATTTGCAACGGTTGCAGCCAGTAGCTACTATACGCATCTTTTCAAAGAAATTTTTCTTCCACTCGAGATGGGCTATATTGACCAGGCGTTTGAAAATAAACACAATTTTTCAATGTTGGGACCCTTGTTAAAAGGCTTGTTTCCCCACGGGTTCTTTTAGTTGTTTACAAAATGACAAGTACGAAATCAACCTAAATTTTGAGTTAATATTGATCAAGGATGCTCAGCTTTCATATATTCAAAAATAAGCAAAACACAAAGATAACGAATTTGCGCTTGTCTTATTTTCGCATAAGAACGAGTCGAGACCCTGACAATGTTTCTGAAACAAATGGAAAAATTTTAGTCAAGTTTTACTTTGAAGGATGGAGCATACTACTCTGAATTGAAAAGTGTAAAAATGTGTTAACTGAGCTTCGCTTTCTAGCAACCAACCTTCGAAAATAAAATACACACTGAGAAGCTTTTAATAGGCTAACAAGGGAAGCCAAATAATACAAAGTTACTTGACATTCGGCAATAATAAATTCAGGTAATGAAGATGAACATCCATTTGATAAAATATCGGATTATCTATATCAATTACTTCTCTTCTTACAGTTTTATCTTAATTCAACATCAGTTAATTGAAAAAACGAGATGTTATACCTGCACCCTAAGTCAAATAAGTGGCGGACGGCAAAACTTCTCTTTAAACTTTTTGTGCGCGGCATGGCACGGATGTTATTCTAAAGTTACTTTTAATGCCACCAATAATCACTTGGCATTCGCCTATTAAGGTCACACCGCGGGACACCATTAAATTTTTATTTGAATTTCTTTGTACAGTCTGCACATGGGTGTCAATACGCCTCTGCCGTTACCAAATATAGCTTACTAAAATAAGATATATCCATAACAAATATCTTTAAAAGAGGAATTGAAACCAGTCCTTACGATTTAGAACAAAGCGCCATCTAATCACAGGTTAGTATACACCGCCGTTGCTGATTTTTAACTAATGTGTACACCACTATCATTACTATTCTATTACCAAAGGCACTATAAAAACATAAATAAATAATAATAATGTACTTTATGGCTGAAAATGCAGGTATCTTAACCAGTCAACATACAGCTTTTGCAATGCAAGGAGCACCTGTGAAATATACATTTTCAGCATGATCGTACAAGTTCAAAATAAAAAATGTAATGTCCTTTAACCTATGCAAACAGCTCAGAGTAAACTAACATACGTCCTTTTCTTTAACGCCAGGATAGCGATTATTTATCTACTTTTTGTATTGATTGTGACGATATGCGAAAGAAACAACGTATTTCATACAAAACTATCGCTCTAAAAATGAGTAAGTTACAGGGAAGCCATAAATAAATGGCATAGTTCTGCAAGCCAAATCTAAACATTCGAAAAGTAGAATTAATTACTTCTTCCATTAATGTCCATTTACCCATTAGTAAAACCTGCGCCACTGTAAAACGTTTTCGGAAAGTAACGCTTTCGGCAAATATGCAGCCATCAAAATACTATCTCTGGCGACTTTTGGTTGCCGCGATATATCATTTCTTTAGACGTTAAGGCAAGAGGAGAACATCTTTGTTTTCTTATCTTATAATCTTCGACTCGACAAACAAACACAGCCATTTTCACAGAAAATAGTCCGCTTGTGGCTTCTTTGCTGGAACTCCTCGTACGTCCTAAAACAAAAGAAATATGAAACACAGTAACTGATATTTCAAGCTAAAACCTACTGGCTAAGTAATTCAAAGTAAAATATTTAAAAAAAGGAAATAACACAATTGACTGGCAATGAGCCAAAAACATGCCGGTCCTTTGCCAGGTTTTAACAATCCATTATATCCCTTTGCTTCCCCAAACATGTGGGATAGTTGAAGTACCCCATGATCAAAGAACGGATTTCACGACCTGATCAAAATGTTGCTTTGCATGAAGGAAAAACATACAATAATCAAAGTCTAAGGAGCCTATCGGTCCGTAATTAGCTTTGCAAAACGTCAACGCAGAAACACGTCTCGCAAAAATTAAACTTTCTCCAGTAAATGACCTTAAACAGATGTAGCAAAAATTGATTCCCAAATGAAAGTCAATTACTGGTTTCTGAAAAGGTACTTTTCTGGGAAAAAAACATCTAGATCAGATAAATAAGTTACGAGATAACCAACGGTGGAAACGCTTTTTAGTTACAGTACATTGTTTAGTTTTAAATGGGTCAATTGAAAAAGTAACCAACTCTCTTTGAAGCCCTTTATGCATTTTGACTGTTTACATAGGAAATTATTAAATTATTTTGTTAAACTTCTTAGAAGTATTTTTATCTCTTTTGCTATTAACCCAAGTCTTATCCAAATGTTTTAATTTTTTCAAATTTTTAATGCCTAAAATATTCAGTTTAACTAAGCGTAATTTCCTACTTATTTTACCCGATCATCATCATCATGTTCCGTCGAGTCGACTGCGACTCCTGGTGACATCATGCACGATTTGTCTCCACTTCACTCTGTCCCGTACATCTTCTTTCAACTGTCCAAGATTTCTTCCCGTGGCTTCTCTGACACCGTCCATCCATCTTTGTCGTGGCCTCCCTCTTCTTCTCTGTCCCTCACATATTGCTAGCATAAGATCTTTTTCCAGGCAGCCATCTTTCCTCATCACGTGTCCAAAGAATCTTAGCCTTTGTTTTACTATTCTTCCTTCCAGAGATAATTCAGGTGCTATTTTCTCAATTACAGATTTGTTTGTTTCCCTTCTAATCCAGGGAATCTTTAACACTCTTCTCCAGCACCATAATTCGAATGCATCTATTCGTTTTCTATCTTGTTTTCTGATCGTCCAACTTTCACATCCGTACATAGCTATAGGAAAAATCATAGTCTCTACTATTCGAATTTTGGTCTTCTTTGAAATGTCATTACTCTTGATAACTTTATCCAAATTTGATAAAGCAGCCCTCGCCATAGCTAGTCGTCTCCTGATTTCTTCACTTGATCCCCCTTCCTCACTTATCAGACTTCCTAGAAAGTTGAAAGCATTGACAACTTCAATATTTTCTCCATCTATCCTAAAATCTCTCAGTCCACTGGTAGTCATTACTTTTGTCTTTTTAATATTC
>RDPX01000245.1:1236547-1261090 GCA_003991215.1 Morbakka virulenta
CTGTCAGGTGCATGAAGAAAAGTTACCTCTTCCCCAGTAGCTTGGTGAGTGTTTTCCGACCTGGGGGGCTCATCTTCCAACACTATATTCTGTCTTAGTCTTGTCATGTGCATGATGTTTTCGTGGCAAAGAAAACTGAAGTGGTTTGCCATTGCCTTCTTCAGCGCAGTACCATACTAATGATGGTGGGTATCGCCTGGCCGTTGTCATTGAATGATGATCATCCGCCCAGCCGAAAAGCTCACAGACCGTTGTTCTATAGTGCTATAGAATCCTCCGCTCTGATCACATCCATCATCCTGCTGCCGATGACTTCACCGTTACCCTGGCGTGGGAGGCTATCAGGTACTGCACCTTGCCCAAGGGTGCCCTGCAACTATGCATTGTCGGGTAGGGTAGTTTATCTCCCTAAGACCTCCTGGTCCGCATACCCTTATTTTACCCGATACTTGAACTTTTTTAATCTAGAAATGCAAATACATTATTGAATTTTCAGAAAATCGTCAGAAAACTGTCTGGGGCGTTTCCACATTTTATACCTGCTTTAGTTATTAGTGTTTATGCATCCATAAATGCATCTGTGTATGTATGGATACATTGCGGGTACACGATCGGTTAATTCTAATAACGGTCTTCGAATCATCCTTTCGTGAAATACGAAGAACACCTACACTAAATGCGCAGCACGTGCATTTAGTTTAGGTGTTCTCCCTGTTGGATGGGTAATAATAGAAGCGTCAAAAACACAGAAGAAAGATAATACAGAATTGTAACTGGAACAATTATCTAGTTACTTTTTTAATGAGCATGCGGCATCACGGAGAACATAAAATAAACGAGGCTAACGAACTGGCGCCGATTCTTGTACAAGTAAACAAGTTTGGCTTTACACTAAAAACTTTAAGGAATTTTAGAAACATCGATGTAAAAAAAGAGAAAATTGTAAAGCAAAAACAATAAGAAACTAAACTTTTTGTGCTGCTGTTAACTGCAGCAAAAACAATGTTGACAATCCAGGCCTCAGCCTTCATTGTTTTCATCTAACCCACAGCGGTGAGTTTGTGGCACTAAAAATTTCCAACTTACTTTCGTGTTCCCTTTTAGTAAAAATTAAAAGTGCTACAGCTGTTACAAAGGCTGGCCAAAAATAATGCTCTTCGATCGTTCTTAGCAGAAAAATAACCTTCATTAGTCATTAGATTAAATTTCCTCTTAATAATTAGATTTGATGTGTCATTGGTAAAATCAACTTATCTGGAAACTATTCTGGAAACTGGAAACTAACCTTTTCCTTGGCCTACAGAAACACTATGCGAGCTTTCTTCCTTTCTGCAACTCCTTATTCATAACTTGGAAATAACTCTATTTATGGATCTAGTCATAAGCGTTTTCAAATTGATTACCTCGTGTCACAGCTAGTTGCAGTTTTAATTTGTTGCTTTTCTATTGCATAGTTTTCTTATGAACAAAAAGGAGTTCAAATCAAGATACCCCTGGCTTTTCACCAAGAAAAAAGTGATTTGCAATCATCAAAGGATACCGACCCTTGTTGCAATTCTGTATTACCCTTGTGTGGTCAAAATAGTGTTAGCTACTTAAGGTCAATGAAGGTGAAAATAGCTGCGTAAGAAATGTTGGGGATTACACAAATGAACAATTAAACAAGGCTACAATTGTGTGCTAGGTTAGTGAGCATAACAAGGAGGTGGCAAAGAGGGGGGCCAACGAGGAGTCACGAAGATGGGAAAGAAGTGGAGGGTAAGAAGTGGAGGGTACGAAGTGGGAAGGGAACGAGAAAGAAGGAAAGAGAAGAAAATAGGATGGGGTGCAGAAAGAAAGTAAAGTAATGAATGGGAAAAAAGGAATTAAAGGACGATTGAGGAGGGGTGCAAGTACCAATAAAGCTCTAAATACTGATAGCAACTGTGATCTCTTGTCCGATTTCCCCCACTATATACTTTCCCAATAATGAGGAGGTACTAGAAATGAAGACCTACAGTTAAAACAAAAGTGATAGTCCTCGATTAAACAACCAGGTTTGAACACAAATTATGCTAACGTTTTTCGGATGAGCAGAAAATTCAGATAATCGAGGATGGTTTGTTTACCTGTAACTATTCTTTAAGATTAATAACTTTAAGCCTTTAAATTAAACAGGCTTCGTGTCAAACCAAAATGATTGCAAATTTCATTATTAGTTACAAACCCACTGCACCTCAAGCTCGGTCACTTTATTTGCGGTTAAAAAGGTACAAGATTACGATAAGAATTCAAAATGTTCTCACGTTCGGTTACGCGAAAATTTATTCGGCTTTAAAAATCTATTCCATTTCAATGTTTGGATAATCATGGCTCGTATAATTGAGAATTTACTATGTATATATTTTACCTGTGGTGCTGCTTCAAAAATGGTAAATTCTTTATTAAGATGCTCGTCTAATTCTAGAATGGCAGCCACATTACCACATCTATCAAAAGAGAGAAGTTAATATCATTATTCGTAATGGCATCATTATACAAAATAAAAAAATATAGTAAATAAATCGTCACACTTAATTAATAAATATCGCAAATGAGCTATTTACTCATACTTGAGGTATTTTCAACTGATTCCTTTTTCCGCTTCCAATACAAAATCAAAAACCAAAAATGATATGGTACGATATTTATTTCATTTAATACCTTTCTATAGCTTGTACCTTAAAATGGTTGTTCCTGCTTACAACAGCGCAAAGTATATAGCCGGCCATCCTTGTCGTCAGGTGGAATATCCGTTGCGAACGTCCGTGACATATCTCCCCCAAAGCATCAGGATTTTGTGCAAGCAGCAAAATCTGCGCCGGTGTTTTCTTCAAACACTTATTGATGTTGTCCCACCACTTTATGCACTGTCGGCCTCTGTTCCGCATTCCTTTGACATTCGATGTTATATTGTGCTTCTACATACTGTCGTTTTGTCTCAACACGTGGTGGATGTATTTGGGGTTCCTCGCGGCAACAATACCCATCCGGTTCTCCACTTTGTTTAGTATCCATTCATTTGAACACCAATCTAAGCATGAGACTCGGCCGCCTTCGATAGCACCACATCTTAAATGCATTAATTCTCCAATTATCTACCTTCCTTAGCGACCACTTTCCACACTCAGATGGCGCTACTGACTAAATCAGTGCCTTGAGTAACCTTAACATGCTTGCCGTGCTAATGCTTCTTTCTATCCGTCCAGAAGCTAGTCAGTACGCCTCATTGCGAACCGTTTGGGTACGCCTGACTCACATTCACTAGGTTCTGTGATCTCGGCTTCGAAATACGTAAACTGCTAGACGTGCTCGATCCTTTTTTCATTATAAAACAAGTGCATAGTAACCAGCTCTTTCCCCAACACAATAACTTTCGTCTTCTTGACGTCCAGACGCAGACCAACTTTGGCTAAAATGTCTGCCATGCGATTACATTTTGACTGTAGATCTTCAAGTGATTCAGCAATTAGCACTGTGTCGTCCGCAAATCACAGGTTGGAGAAGTAACGCCGTCCTAGCGGCACACCCTCAGTTTCACAGAAAACAATTCATGGGGTTATCTCGGTGAAATTGCTGAACAAATCAGAAAAAAAGATGCGTCCCTGTCCGACGCTCTTTCATTGTGAAATCATTCAGTTGACCCATTCGCTGTCTTTACGGCAGAACGCTGATTCTAATATAGCCGCTCAATCAGGCCAACCAGATGTGCTGGGTATCTTATATCTACATTGCTCTTCACAATTTCGAGTAACAGACATAATCGAACGCCATATTGTAGTCTATAAAGCAAAGGTACAGGTTTGTTGTGATCGTTTTTCCATTATCACTTTAAGGTTTACAATCTCGCAACGTGTACCACGCCCCTCTCTTAAAACGGCCTATTGTCCAACCACCATTCTGCATGTTGTTTTATTTGCTTTCTTATTACACATAGCAATACCTTACTGGCGTGTACTATAAGTGCAACTGTTCTATAGTTTTTACACATTTACAAGTTTCCATTTTTGGGACGGTCAAGTAGATAGCGTTACAAAAATCTTGGGACTATCCACCTCCCTCCCAAATATGACAGTATAACGTTAATTATATTCACCAAGCTTCTGCCACCACAACTTATCTTCCCAGTCCGTATTTCATCTACACCACTCGCTTTCCTTGCTTCAAGCGTCATTACGTTGAGTTCGAGATAGCTCAAAAATATCATAACTCTCCTCAAAATACAATTGCAATAAGCACAAAATCAAGGGTCTCAATTAAAATTACCTTAATAAATATGCACGATCTTAATAATCTATATAATATGTATAAGTGATATACTTTAAATTATATTTTATCATATATATTATACTGAGCAACATAATGTAGTGAAACCTGTTATTCGGTATAATAGGATATATTCACATCCATTTTACTTACTACACCTATAGACAAGCAATACAACACGTTTCTGTAAATGCAAAATCCGAACTATCTACTGAGATGCCCAAAATGGAGACACATACTAAACAATCCAAGAAAATGGGTACTATACAACAGAATTAAATTACAGATTTCAACTTTGAAAAAAAACAGTCAATCATATCAATCAAAATGCATAAACAACTGAGTTACCGGTAACAGTAGTTCGGTGCAGACCAAACTGTCAGCACGGTTTCGTTAAAGTGCCACTTATAACCCTCCATAACCAGCTGGTGCGCTCTGCATATAAGGTCAATGTTGTTTGTAGTATTGAACTGCAACGAGAAAGTGGTAATAAAATGTGGCGGGAAGGCAATAAAACTGAATGTAATTCTTGTACAACAAAACAATAAAATTTAAGAAATTGAAAAACAGAAAAGAAGATTACATCAAAAATATCAGATGAAGCTCATGTCCTCGCCTCTGGTCAGCAATCTGTTTAAGACATAGCAATTGTAGTCACTAAACTCTTCAAGGGTGGCACATTTTCTTTTACAGAAATATAGCTGTATTTCCAAACTAAATTTTGCTAATGTTCTTGGCCGGAACATGCAGTAAATATGCTGCATTACGTAAGTACCTCATTTGTCAACATAAGCCTTCCTGCAATAAGTAAGAGTGGGGAGTGGTCCTGACCAAGCCTTGCCTTTGGAATAAATTTTAACTATATACATGTATACGTATGAATAAATCTACGCGTGTATAGGCTTCACGGAAACAATTTTTCTTATTTTTATGAACCAACAATTTAAAAAATGCAAAATACGTTTCCTGTTTAGCCAAAAAAGAGTTCGAAGAAGAAAAATAATAACAAGTACAGCAACAGTCTTCATTTTCTATATACTATTTCAAGAATCGGACTCGTTGTTAAGTTTTATGAGCATTCTATACATATTGTGACCTCACGTAAAGTGGCTATTATGGTAAACACACACTGAACGTAAAAAAATAATTATTTTTCATGTTAATCTTAGACAAATATCAGGTAAAAATCGTCGTTCAATTCTATCCACGAGAGCCGGTAGCAATAACTCAACAAGGGCCTAAAAGGTCCTTCTCCATTGTCTCAAAAGAGGCAGTACTTTCTGCAGTATCCTTGCTGTCTAAAGAGTGTCATTTTCTGAATAATTTCTATTGCAACTATTCCTTTCCAAACGATTCCTTTATCTTACTTTCTTTTACCTTACCGGCTTTAGTAGTCCCTAGGTATTTGTACCCTTCCTCTGTCACCTTCTGGATAACCTCTCCGTTGCAAAAACGAATCCCTTCGGTCTTACACAGTCCCATCTTTTTAAAATTAGCACTCCGCAATTTCGAATTCCAAACTCCATCTTAATATTTAAACTTATGTCATGTACAGTCGACAAAAGGCTGTCGATTTCTTTTACTTTTCATCATCATCATCATCATCATCATCATCATCATCATCATCATCACCATCACCATTTTTATTATTATTATTATTACTTATTATTATTATTATTATTATTATTATTATTACTTATTATCATTATTACTTCGTATTTTGCTTTTGCGGCAAGGTTTGTTTAATCTGAGCCAAGTCCAGCCCAAGGACTCCAGGCAACAGAAAACTAAAGATAATTTGTCTGGAGAAAAGAAACATTGGAAATTACTTTTTAGAGAAGCTGGATAGAGGCAATGATATTTACAGCATTTCTATAAGATATCTTAAATAACATACTAATTTAATAATACATTTTATGATGTAAAAAATTATAACTAAAAAATAAAGTACAAAGCAACATGCCTAAAATAGTTTTTAACTATACTATCACTTATCAAAGCAATTCTCTTGCTAATTGAAAAAATATCTATAAATGGAATCTTAAAAAAGCCACCGACTGTTCGTTTTGCCTCTCACAGGGACTCTACTTCGTGTAGTAGCTGGCTGCAAGTCGTATCCTAACGATGCCCGATACAGTTGGCGCCATAACTCCGCTCTAAATCTTCTTCGTAAAACTCCAAAAGTGACTGGCACTTCCTCCTTTTATGCTAACTTACCTGGTTTCTATTAAAGTTGTTTTTCGTTTTCCAGCCATTATCCGATTCGCAGGGTCCTTTTGGTCTATTATTTCTAAAACTTTGCTTAACGCCATCTTTACTCCTCCACGTTAGTCACCAATTACTTTTTTTTCTTTTTTTTTTAGCTTTAACGTGATTTTCCAAGTAACAGGAGCTCAGACGGTGCCCTTCAGCGGGACTTTTGATTTGGCAGTAAGGAAATTCTTGGCCGGATGCCCTTCCTGACGCCAACCAATGGCTTTTTCTTTTGTAAAGTTCCAAAGTCGCCCGCTTGGGGAATCGAACCCGGAATTCTTGGTTACGGTGCAGTTGCACTAACCATTAAGCAACGACTCCTCTGGTCACCAATCACTACTGGTACAATTTTAACCTCAAACCCAGGGCCTCTTTTTTCCATTTCGAATGCCAACTAATCGGAATTCGTTAGTTTTTCTAATTTCTTAGTTTCAAAGTTCTGCTGTTGTGGGAAGGTCATGCCCACAACAGCACAACACTATGTTTATGACGATTATTGTATACACTAATGATGACTGTCATCATTCATTACCGTATACCTTACCTCTGCAACGGCATCATTTCCAAATAAAAAGCCTGCTCCTCTTGGGCTGACACCCCACCCTTGCGTATCTGTAATATGGCAAAAACAAACAAGATATCTTAGTATTTTTGGCAATAATCTCAAATTATGCTTCACATATTCAAATACTCTCATAACAATTTTCTACAACTTTCTACAACTTAAGTATTGACTTGCCGGTATATATCAACGTCAGGAGGATATGCTGCTTTTCCTCTGGACCTATATACAGGCCTTTTCCCTGGAAAATGATAGAAATCTCTGGTTGAATCAACAAGAACACAAGCCTCCAAAGATTATTGCCTTTTGTCCAACTTTGATGCTAAGTGACATTATCCATGTCTTTTGATAATGATTTCCGGGCAAGATAATCTCGTATGTTTTTCTGGTTCGGTTCGGTAACAACAGAGTTGTCCAATTAATTTGTGGCTAGAAAATCATCGGATACCATCGTTATATGATTTTTTTCCAAGGCAGCTTTTATGGCTGAAGATGATGTTCATGGATCAGAACAGTCTTCCTCCCAACTAAGTTAGTGGTCATAAACCTGGAGTATTACTGAATCGTTTTTCACAAATATCACAAAGAACTGTTTTTGGATCACCTTCTATTTTATCAGGAATTTCTATAACCTTCGACTGCTCGACGGCAAAGAGTCGTGTTAAATTTTTTCTTACGGATTAATGTTTTCTGGCGGATAAATTTCGGCACGCTTACAAGTGACTACCACTGATCACACGTTTCTACCTTGTGTATACTACGTAAGCAAACATTTAATCTTTGTTTTTATCATCCAGTTTCCATTGACGCTATTACATCTTTCGATTTTGACCAATGCCATGGTCTCCGAGAAAGAGATCATCTGATTTTTAGGCTTCATAAAATAGGTAACTAAAGAGACATGATGCGTAAGAATGCGAGCTGACGCTGCGCAGTATTCTTAGCATATTCTCAAAAGAGGAATAATCCTGCGACTGAAAATTCTTATAAACATTATTCTCATAAAAAATGGGTGAATTTTCAATCCAAACGTCCCAGTATGCTTCGTGTGGAGTAACACCGATAACAAAATAAATTTGCTGACACCAATCTAACCCTTGTGTCTATTTCTGCGCGTCCTAACACGCCAAATTTTACCTTGTCAGACTTGCAGGGAATTCCACGGTTGGCCTCGATAAAAAGATCCATACTAAACTTGCTGCAAGTAAAATAATAATAAAAGACCATTTGTTTATTATATCAAAGAATTAGGCCTTTGTCTAGGGTCATTGAAACAAAAATCTACAAAGTATCATACCTTCTGGGTCCGACCATAGTAAGTCACACATCGGGCCATCATGCGGAACTTCTTGTTTGCGATCTATAGTTCGGATCTAAAAAAAAATCGATTGGGAAACACATATTTCTTAAAGCTGTTTTGCAACAAAGTACCTAGTTCTCATACACTCTTCCCTGCAACAAATCCAAAAACCACCACGTTTCTACTCTGTCTTTCCCTACTACTGCTTCTTGTATTACGGAGCACTATTCATATTAACTCCAATACAGGACCTATTACCAGTACTTATGTGGCTGCTGCTTTTTCTGCTCCCACACCATTTCATCAGAAAAAAGGTAGCAATAACTAGTACTTCCAATATTTGTATCGTCAGTAGTACTACTACTACTACTACTACTACTACTACTACTACTACTACTACTACTACTACTACTACTACTACTATTACTACTACTACTCTTACTACTACTACTACTACTACTACTACTACTACTACTATTACTACCACTACTACTATTACTACTATTACCACTACTATTAATACCACTACTACTATTACTACTACAAACTACTACCACTATTAATATCACTACTACTATTACTACTACTAACTACTACTACTATTAATACCACTACTACTATTACTACTACTAACTACTACTACTATTAATACCACTACTACTATTACTACTACTAACTACTACTACTACTATTACTACGACTACTACTATTACTACTACTAACTACTACTACTATTACTACTACTAACTACTACTACTGCTGCTACTACTACTATTACCAAATACATGTGATGCCTTGAAAAAATTGGAAAAACTGTGCTACGTAAAATAACATAAGGGAACGATAAACCTGAAGTAAAAAAAATTATTGAAACTAGAAACCAAAACGCCCTACATGGGAGGTAGAGAAACATATTATCAGGTAAGACCATGAGAGCAAAAATAATTTTTTCTGCCTGCTTAGAGTACAACGATTATAGGTCTAAACTATGACAATCACTGTTGTAGTTGCACATTTACCACTACCACTATACCACTACCAAACGTCTCCCACCACTACTATTACTACGACTACCACCACCATCACCACTTTTTGATAGGTTCCCGAATATATTATCTCTGTTTTTAAAGCTAACCTGGTTCTTTGCCAATCCTCCCTTCCAAAAAGAGCCCCAACAATTCATAGCTACTGCAGAATATTAAACGTTCATTCATTTCAAATTCTTGTATGACAAATGTATAATTTTAAACCAAATACAGGCAAAGGCATAAAATAAATAGGGGTACTTACGACTGTTTTCAAACAGAGTAAGGTGGCTAATTAAGCAATACGTAATCGATGAATAGAACTTACTTGATCTAACGACTTTATCGATGGAGATAGCCCACCATGAACGCAAAATATCTAAAAAACAAATGTCTCCTTTATTATTTTCACGAGTGCTAGCGTAGCACACCAAATAAACCAAACCGTCATGAATAATCGGTTTAATTAACAAAAATCCTCATCAAAATGCCGTCATAGTATTTTTGTTATTAAAAACAATTCATTTAAAAAAAAGTTAATTTCAAGTTAATCACAATTAACATATATTGTAGAGGGTGGATATCTTAGGGCATATTAAGAATTCTGCAGATGAGAGGCCATATTTTACTTTCTCTGTGATAAAACCCGTTGTTCTAAAATTCCCATTTCATACTATTTTCAAAATCATGTTTGTGTTGCATAGTATTATGCCAATTAGTCCATTATAATGGGCACAGCGCTGTACGTGTAATTAAAAACTGTCGGTTTGTTGTACATGACAAGTTTGTGTGCATTCCTGCGTTGAACAATACTCCAATCCCTGAGCATTACACTTTAGCATAATGATATCTGTTAGGCATTTTCGTTTCCTTGAAAATGCATCACAATTACTATCTGCATTTTGATACTTATGGCATCTACAGCCGAACTGATAAGGAACAAAACAGTAGGAGATAAGCTGTGTCCCCTTTTGAATACCAGAAGAAGAAATGTCAGGGTATTGAAAAGAAGGACACATTGTTAAGATACCAAAGAAGGGGATCTGAGTGAGTTCAAAAACCACAGAGAAAAAATGCTGCTGTCGCTTCCTGGGAATGTCTTCAGCAGCATCCTATTGAATAATAGAATCGCTTGTCGACGGTCTTTTTTGGGTCAAACAGGCGGGGCGTAGACAGAGGAGGCCTAGGACCGACCCGATCGCTACTCTGAGGATCATAAAAAAGGAAGTCACTCGCGCGGACCACCTAACTATACATCAACTTTATATCTATTAAAAGGTGTTTGACAGCTTAGCCAGAGAGCCACTACGAGGACTGATGAAGCACTATGGTATTCCCTGGGGGTAAGTTATACATGGTAGTACAACAAGTTCAGCATCTGGACAGGTATTGCGCAAAAGGTTTCTTCCTCCATTCCTTTTTCTGTTTGCCACTGACTGGACAGCGAAAAAGTCAACAAAAACAGGAGAAAAGGTTGTTGTTTGTATGGGTGACTCTGTGAGCCTGCATCGAGATCCAAAGTGGATCTCGCGAACGCGACCACATTCTGAGGGCTGGAAGCCAGCCAACTCATCCCTGGCGTGGCATCTAATCAGCCAGTGTATAATGTCGTCTTGCTCTTCTCCGCATTTTGACAAGCTGGGTCGGTCGTGTTAGGGGATAAACGACGTCGGTAACTAGCGAAGCCTGGGTGGTGGCCTGATCGAAGTCTTGCTAGGAGGATGCGATCCAATCCATTCAGTATGCTGAACACGGATGTTTTTCCGAAGTCGGTTTCGCTTCCTGATCACTGCCCTAACCTGTGGCGTCATCCAAGATTTGGTCTTGCGTCCGGGCTTGGTCTTGAAGCGTGTTGGCTGGCGGAGATGTCACAAGACGTTCCTCTACTGCCTTGCCAAAAACTTCCCGGACCACGCCGTTTCTTTTCCATCTTGCTATTATCGCGGCGCATGGCTGCAGACGGGTTGTCACCGCCACAGAGATCAGGATTGGAAGATGGTCGGAATTTCCAATTGGGTCCAGCAGGTGCCAGGTCGTTTTTGTTGACCAGTGGCAGCCCACCAACGAAAGATCGGGTCGAGCTGCCATTGCCAGTAATGCGACTGTGTCCAGTTGGTGAGCCATCGTTCAGGCCACAAAGATCGGTATCGATGATCCAGTTCACAAGATCTGACCCTCTCGCGTCGGCTGGCTGGCAGATATCCCATAGTCGTGAGTGTCCATTCAAGTCGCCCACAATAATCGATGTGGTGGAAAGAGGAATAGGATCATAATCGAACTCTGCATGTTGAGGTAGACGTTTGACAGGTGGATCCAATGTTTCTTTCCAAGTATTATCCGAACAGACTGCGCCTCGAGGCCTTTCCAAACTACAGTTAATTTCTTCTGAAAGACGACGTCATTCTTGATAAATAGGATCAGACCACCACCTCCTCTATTCGGACGATCGCACAGGATGGTCGCATAGCTATCAAGTGACGTCGATGCAGTTCTGAAGTAGGAACTGGCGTAACTGGAACATTTTGGCACGGATGCCATCTGCATTCCATTGCATTATTGATGAGTTCCCTTTCTTTGACGGTGGTAACGGTTGCGAGATAGTGGATGGTTCATCACGACTTAGCACTGGTAGCTGGTCACGTATGTGTTGGGTGGATCGTTCCTTGCATGAGGGGCATTTTCTGGAACCAAGCTTTGCAGTACTGCACGTCTTGTAGAATGGCTTTTGACACAACTGACATCTCACAGGGCGGAAGTTTGATTGGAGGATGCGCTTGCATTTCGTAAAGGCAAGATTTCCGACCAACCTGTTGATCACTTGTGGTGACATAAGCGTAATCTTTTCCTGAACAACTGAATGATCTGTCAATCTCTCATCAATGCGGTGGGAGCATGGCCAACGTTGCCTCGATCGCGTTGATCCAAACGTGGTAACTGGCACGCCACTGCATGACATCATTGGATCGCAGATGGCGAACCATCCGTCAGCTTCGCAGATGAAAGCGGGTTTCTCCTTCAGTCTTGATTACTTTCCTACACAAGTGACATGGAGTTCCGACAGCAAACATGCGGTCGACATGCTCCTCTTGCGGAATGCCGTTTGCCGGTTTGTCTACCCATGCAATAGTCGTCTCGTGCTTGGAACAATGCCACTTGATAATGCCCCTTTTCCTCATCTGCCATATCTGCCCTTCAGTAAAACTAGTGCACTTGGAATGGCATCTGATCGTACAGCCACATGCTACACATTCAAAGGAAGCTCGTAGTTTCGGATCTTTCCTGGTCGTTTTCTTGCAAATCGCACACTTCACTGCCATTGGGCCGGGGATCCAAACTCGAAAGCCATTGACGACTTTACGCCTGGTCTTCATCTCGTCCCTTTGGTCTAGTCAGTAGGAAGGGGGAGATGTGGCATGGTCAGCCATAGGGCCAGGATGTCTTTCTACATCACCAGCTTGCAAAAGCAGAGGCTTTTAAAAATATGTATCGTATGCTGGAGATACCCAGGAATATATTTCCATTAGAAGATGCTCCGGTGCCACACTAGGAGTCAAAGACTCACATCGACTGTGGCACCCATGTTTACGAAGAGACTCATCCGAACTGTATTTGTCCGGTTCACCTCTCTCCAACGTGAAGGCTGTCTTCTTTGAGGGGCAGGAGAAATTATATTAAGTGGCTTCTTTTGCACCACTTGGACGATCCAAGCTCTACGACCAACTTTGGTTTACCATCACAAATCCAGAAACAGATGCAAGACAAAAACGTCATCCATGAAAGTCACCACGAAGTGCATTGGTAGGATTAGGTGGGAAAAAGCAGTAGACTCATTTACTTATCTCGGGACTGCATTTGAAAATGCACGGGGACCCAAAGAGACATCAAGACATGAAAAGCCAGGGTGAGACCAGCATTTAGTCACCGTAACACAGTATGGAGGTCAGAGTGATAGCTACCAACGCCACGCTCCGGATTTCAAAACCCTGACGTAAAGTCCGTGTTTTTGTGTAGGGCTGAGGCGCATACAACAAAAAAATTCTTAAAGGCAAGTACAGTCCTTAATTAAAAAATGCCTGGGCTGAACTATAAGGATATGGTGGCCAAATCATATCAGCAATTGTGGCCTACGGGAACGCACAGATCATCTTCCTCCTCCACTTCAGGTTAGGAAATGGAAATGGGCCTGAATCATGCAGATACTGCGAAAAGAAGGCCTGAAACTTCTTACCACAAAGGGGGTTATTTTGGCACCAAAAAAAAAAAAGTTTTACACAAGGGTCAACCACTTTACATTCACACATTATTCTCATACATCATTTTCATTTCGTAAGAACACACTGTCGATAAGCAGTCTGGAACTACGGTCACGCGGATGCAGAGCACTTGATAGCCTTCTTGCAAAAACGGGTAGTAAAGGTCATTGGTCATTTAGCGAACATTCATGACGATCACTACATGAAAACTGAGGCTTTTACAAGATAGTCAACCACTACTCTTTAAAACTAAACATTAAATTTGTTTTAATACCATGATCAAATTCCACGTGCAATTTTAGTTTATACAGAGGCTTTCTAAAAAGAAGAACTGTAGCATTGATAGGCCCACTCATTCATATTTTCTGTAATTCATACACTTCTACACTAGCTGCAAAACAAGTAATTTTTATGAATCTGTAAGGATCCCATTCTCAAAAATATGTATTGCCTTTTGACACCTCGCCTTAGAATTTACGAGTTACAAAATTATATAAACGAGTAAGCCTATAAGTGGAGACCACCTATCGGAATACAAAGCTATCGACCTCTATTGCAAGGTGTAAGGTTAGTTTTCTGCTATTTTAATAGAAAAAATAATTGATCGTCGGTAGAACCTTACAAATAAATTGACCACAGGGCAAATGGGGCTCCATCATTTGCCCTAAATAAGCCATACCAATAAATATATAGATTTCTTATCCAGCAGCCCAGCATAATAACCTATCAAATACGTCATATTTTATCAGAAAACAAAACAAGTTACTTCAAGATATAATGTCAAAAATTGAACAAGAACAATGTTGTACTTACCCTATCATCGATGATCGCAGATAAACTCAAGTAATCAAATACTTCCGTACAATAACGCCAAACTGTCACGGACCCATATTTTCGAAGGCATTCGTCGTAAAATCCGTATACCTGACGAGGAAAATGATTTTATTGTTACTGATGATAGCCAGGGGCAGACATATGCCACAAGGAACATAAAAGTGCAACAACATAACTGATTGTTCATCTCACAAATAAAGACCCCGTTCCCAGTAGAAGTAAGTATATCTGATTCAGTGTTGCTTACAATTGTGACAAAAATGACAACTGTCTTACATATTTCGATGGTAATTAAAAATGCCACTTAATTTTCTAAGGTAAACCACATTAAGGATACCATTTAAACGAGAAAGTAAAACAAATTTATTGACTTTTTCCTTAAACTAAATAACATATCCCTATCTAGGTTTTAGTCAACTTCCTTCAAGAAACCCACTTGGTGTTTGAAGACCCCTTCTATGCATGTCTATTTGATGGGCCCTTATAAAGCGTTTCTTTGATCACTTGGAAGTTAAATGGCTTAACAAAGCATGATGTAATACCCATGTAAGCCCACGTCTTAACATTGTCTAATTAAGCAACAACGCGCCTTACAGTTACCGGCGAATTTCTGCTTTTAAGCGCAAACAAGTCCAGTAATCGTAGTTGGCAATGAATACTGTAATTATTCACAACTGACAGCCATTTAACCCCCCCCCCCCCCTCTTCCAAACTCGAAAATACTAATATTTAAAACCCGGCAGGTAAATACTAAATAAATACAACATTTGGGTGACACTTCCTAAGCTGTTGGGCAACTGCAATTCATTGAGCATTAGCTTTTACCTTTGTATTTCTTTTAAAGGAACATTTCAGTTTAGGAGATTAAAAACATTGTTCCCATCAAAACTTTCAATTAAAGTAGGTCATTTGAAGTTTTCAGTGGTAGCCATCGTGGTCAAACTTTAAATTTTGATCCAACATTTACGGAAAGATATTACTGAGTACCATTTCAATGCTGCAATCTGAAATTTACAAAAATCACCATGGTGATCGATTTAACAATGACTGTTACTTTTGTTTTCTTGAATGAATGGATCGGATCAACAACGATCAACAAGAATTATTTTTCAAAACTCTAATTGTTTTGCTTTAGTTTCTTTCACTGTCTTTAACTGAATTTTTAAAATTCACAAATTACATCTACTTATAAAAGAGATCTATCTACTCACTTCATCTAACAAATCAATATTTTTAGATTACAGAAAGACAAATCGGCTGCCAATAACCAAACTGCTTTAGCAACAAAGCGCGTTGTAGTTTTGATAGCTACTCTGACAATTAACTCCTCCTCGCGCTCCTACAGAAAAATCTGCTACAGAAAACAGCTATTTAAGAGTAAGTAGGTGTTTATGTGCAGACTTTTAAAAGAGCCCATATTAACCCTTCCCTGAAACATCCCTTGACACAATAAAACTCGTCACCTCAAAATTGTAGACTGAAGTTTCAGGGTGAATGTTGAACGTGAAACATAATCCCAAGCTTTTTTTCACAACAAGCCTAACTTGCTTTGGATCAGATTAAAATTACGCCAGATTCAAGGAATATAGTACAAGACCTGTGTGCAGAGGTGTCTGTCTGCATCTCTCCGCAAAGCGACGGTAAAACTCCCTTTTATAGGTAAAGACTGTTACCATTGTGGGGAGAAAAAGCCCTGTCCCTTGTTCATTAGTCTCTTTTGCTAATCATACATCCTATATCAAGTTAGACAGTTGGTTTATAGCAGTGGCTCCTAAAGTGGGCTTCGCGCAGCCCTTGGCTTTGGTGAAACAAGGTCAGGGATTCAATATAGGTACGTGAATAATTGGTTATGGGTGGGCGCATTTTTTCTGCATATATTTTTCTGTGTCTCATTTTACAAAACTTTTCGCAGGTGCCCTCCTGAGAAATAGATTTTAGGGCCTTACCTCAATAATTTTTGGGGGATTTATATTCTAGATTTGCCATCAGAGAATTGGAAAACAACGTGATTTCTAGGTTTTCAAACCAATCGAGTTAAAACGAAAAACATATTTTATTTTAACTGTACACATCGTTTTCTTCTGTGCTTTCCGGGTCTTTATAAGGTATATGGGATTATTAAGCAATGCTTAATCATAGCACGAGTTGTATGGGGTGTATTGGTGGAGGTACTACCTGTGATGTTCTAGCAGCTGCGTTTGTCTTTACCAGTGACTAGGCAAATGGGACCTCTTCTCAATCACTCAACTCTTGCAACTGACTCCAAGTAAATGCTCGTGCACGGCAGCGGCCACAACCGGATAAGTCACTTCAGCTGGCGAACTAAATGTAGTATCGGGGTTGGACTTGTGCAATTATCAAGGACCGAAGGTGGCGCAGCGACGAGTGTGACGCACATGGGCCAGGACGTTGACGCGGTACACGTTTATGGCTGGTTACAGTGGAAAGGTATAAAAACCTACCACGTACAGTTTCAGAGTCAATCACTGACTTCGAAAATACTACTGCTACTGAGAGCATGGAATTTATGCCCTCTGTAGGTGACACCCTTGTACACAGTCTTGGGGAAGAGGGTGCAATGAAGGATAGTAGTGATGATATCGATGACAGGTTAGGTTTAAATTCTTCCGAAAGAACTATGCTTGATAAAGTCCCCATGAACTCCAGAAAACAGACTCTCTTAGTAGGCACATGGAATGTGTCAACTTTATAACAACTAGGGAAACTGGACAACCGTATTCTACAACCCAAACGTTTGAAATGTGACGTAAAGGGGATAGGTGAAGTGCATTGGCAAGATAGTGACAGTGTTGAGAAGGAAGACTATACTTTCTTGTAATTCGGTTACGTTCAACATAGTAGAGGAGTATGGTTCCTTATAAAGACATCGTTATTGAAAAGCATATCAGGTTTTTGGCCAATCTCGGATAGAATTATCTTAGTAAAGATCAATGCAAAACCATTTAACATTTGCTTTCTTTAAGTCTATGCACCAACCACAGATCACTCCGGTGAAGAAATAGAAGTATTTTATGAAGATTTGGAAAAAGTGATGAAGGAAACGAACTCAAATGAAGTGCTTATGATCATGGACGACATGAATGCCAAAGTAGGTTCAGGCAAATATGATGGTGTGGTAGGAAATTGGGGTCTTGATCCAAGAAACGACCGTGGAGGCAGAATGATAGAGTTTTGTGAAGTGAATGACCTTGCAATCATAAATACATTTTTCAAGCAGAATAAGAGGAGACTACACTTGGGAAAGTCCTGGTGACCTCCAATAAATATTGACGGGAAGGATTTAAGGATCATCATCAACCTATATTAGAACTAGGAGGCTTTTGTGAGTATAGGAAACAGCTCCATTGACTTCGTCGCTATAGAGAGCGGAGTTCGCCAGGGGTGTGTCCTGTCACCAACGCTGTATAATGAGTATGTAGAAAATGTTTGTGCAAAAAGAATATCAGTTAAGAGACGTAGGTTAGTCTTGCAAACATTGTCCTGCCCTTTGAGCACGAGAATTCTGAGCAGATAGCTCAAACAAACCATACAAATTTGTGATGAACATACAGCCACCCACGACCAAAAAGTGTTCTGACAACAAAGACCTTGTATACCTCAACCTAACTCAATATTTCTAACTTTATTTTACCATAATTTCTTGGTAATTACTGCGAAGGTAGCATTTTGAAACCTGTGGCTTGTGAAAGGTGACATGTGGCATTAGGGCTAACATATTAGTGCTGATGTACGATATTTATTTCTTCGTCTTTTATCTTAACGCATGGTGGTATTGCAGTTCTTTATCCGACGACAGTGGTCGTCTTGACCCTGATTACCAGATAAATATTGTCAAAAGTTCTTTAAACTATGTTCAAGTGGAATTTTAGGTCTTTTGGAGAGCAAGCAATGATGGCTACATCTTATCATCACCAAATAACAAATCTCACGTGGTTATCCTAGTTTTAGCTTATTGTCTGGCTGTATAAATGAGATGATCATCACATCTTGGCCAAAGAATGAAACCTTCGTTTGCGAACTTAAAAGACCTTGTTCTTTACTCTGAATCCTTTGTGCACTGAAAGACTGTACTTCACATCACTCATCGCCTATTGTGTTGGGATGGCTAGCAATTTGGATGAGCAGCCAATAAGTAGTAATACCTTAAGCATGCCTTCACTACTTTGCTTAATGGCTTGGTTAGGGCCTATAGTTAAGTCAATTAACTTACATATGATAGTTACAGTGGCCGATTCTGTTAACAATTTCCTTTTAAGTCTTCACAAAGTGATATTCTATAACTACTGTAACTATTTCTGTCGTCTATCTACTGTCGTCTATCTACTATCGTCTATCTTGTACAGTGGGCTAATATTAGTATCTCGAATATCCCGTGCTAACTGTACTCTCCTAATAACCCAATAAAGGAGTCCGAGCAGAACTGGCTTCGCATTTTTTCAGCCTTCCGTTGGGATACCACTTTTACCAAGGGGTTTCACCTTTTTAAACCACGTTTCTTCACCGTAGGATCTTAAACTGGCTCAAAGGGCAATAAACTATGTTATTGTTACACCAAATTGTCACGCAAAAATAGTCTTTTCGTCAGTTGTATAGAAAGTCACTCATTTCAAAATGAATTTTGTTAAATTAAACTATATTCTATTTGACTTAAAATCTTAAATTCCAACTTTAAATCTTGCTAACTACTTTATGAAAATTTGGTAGAGATATACATTCATACAAAAAACCCCGCTTACCTGTGTAATTTGACGACTTTCGTGATTTCCACGAATGAGTGTGATTCGATCGGGATAACGAACCTGAATACAATGCACAACATTCAAACGTTTAAAAATCAGCAAATTAGGTAACCACAAACAGATTTCCTACAGCTCTCACGATTTTCTTGGTTTAACGGCACCACAATTTTAAGTACTATATCAACCGTTCTTAAAAATCGTTGCAAATTAAAAGGTGAAAACATACAACTGCCAACAATAATATAATCGGTGAACCACACCCAGAAGATTTCCGTTTCCCTTGCTCTGTTAGGCAAAATATTTTCCACTATATTTTCAAATACAAATAAATGAAGGTCTAAATTTTGTGATCACCGCTGAGATTCTAAAAGTTTATTTTAGAATTTTTTTCTAGGCAATCGATCCATATGGCAAGCGACAAATAATTTTTGTCAATACTTTACAACACATCCCCTACAACTATTGAAACCTTTTCTGTTTACTCCGATAATTGTATTCGTCACAAAATTTTAATGCCAATAATCTTTGATGAAAAACAATTCGTTGTAATAGCCCCAGAATTCTCTCAGTTCAACATTAACAAATGACTCATAAACATGGCACTGACAGCCAAAATTTTCGAGTATCTGATTTAAAGACTCTCCAAAAACACTTTTAAACAATTTAATTAACAACACAAGCAAGTAATGAAAAAATAAAATACTACAGCTGTCTGTGCCACAAATAAAATCCATAAAACTAAGCTATTATCACTATTATCTTACAATACTCTTGAATCACTTACCTTAAGAGCTAATAGCAAAAGAAAAGTTTCTACACTGTAAAATCCTCGATCCACGAAATCCCCAAGAAATAAATAATTTGTATCTGGAACATCCCCTCCAACCTTAATGAAGAAAGGAGTCAGATGCTATACTACGATTTTTCGAATGCTGAACATTCAACAAAATGCACAATGTAATTCGCTACTATTTCTACAAATTTTCATGTTTCGACTGCCAACGATACGTCAGTATCCAAAATTAGTATTGGAATAACCTGAAATAATTTTAGGCACCCACAGTTTGGAACGACTTACTTCTCCTTCTCCTTCTACTCCTCTACCTATTCTATTCAATTCAATTCAACTCAATAACTTTAATTCAGACTCGGCCATACATATATAATAATATATAATACAGGGGTCCATATAAACATGATAAACACTAACTACACTAATACTATAACTTTTCTACACGAAGTGTACGTAGAGCATTCTATACCAATATAACCTCATCTGTAATCAGTATTTTAAACGGGATGCAAGAATAGATTTAACAATACAATTTTCTGACTTATCCAGTCGTCTCATAAAACAATAAACAAGATTTCTGATAACCGACGTACAGCAATGAACATCAAAAAGAGTACATAATAATCTTGTACTGTCATATTTTGATAGACCAAGGAATTGTTTGCCTACTATTCCTTTTCCTTCTACTCCTACTTCTACTCCTCTTCCTTCTCCTACTCCTCTTCCTCTTCTTCCTCCTCCTCTTTTTCTTCATCTTCTTTCTCTTCCTGCTCCTCCTGCTACCACTACCACCACAACAACCAGCACTACTACTACTACTACTACTACTACTACTACTACTACTACTACTACTACTACTACTACTACTACTACTACTACTACTACTACTACTATTACTTTTCTGGTACTGGAAATATTTAGTTATGTTCCCTGATCATACAGATATTACACGCCATCACCTAAACTGCTTAACTGCTAGCTGTCATATATAATAGTCGGATCACTGCCGTAAAATGAAATCTCCATTGAAATACTAACAAGTCACCGAACGATCCATTTCTTAACTTAAATCAGAAATACAGATAAATTGTTTAACCTTAAAAGAAAGGTCAGTTGGATCTTTTAACTTGTACTCTCCCTAAAACGTTTGGTATTGTTTATACTCCTGTGATCTAAGTCACACAACTACAAATGAAACTGTTCAAAAAATACTTGGAGCGTGTACAACACAATACTTGAGAAGCAGATGAAACTTTTGTTCTGTCATGATAAATTATCACAAAATAGTTTTCTTGCCATTCCGTAAAATCTACTCCTATCTTTATTCTTATTGATGGCGTGAAATATATTTTTTCCCAGTTATTTCATTTTGAAAAATGTTTCAGGTAAGAGATTTAGTTCTCTTGTATTTTTTTCGAAAGTCCATCTGTTGCAATATCTTGCTATGCCAAACAATGGATAAGATACTATAAAAGATGAAATCAGGAGAAAATACAGGGAAATCTTGGGTCTTTCTTGGTGTTCAGAGTGAAATGGTTGTACAAATGTTCCAATGAAATAAAATTTTCACTAAACCTCTTAACATTGCTGTTTTTACGCCATCCTCAAATCTTTTATTTTATCAGAAAATACTGGTAATAATAATCAGAGAAAGGAAAAATATGTACCTTGAAAAGCTCTTTTAAATCATAAAACTGTCCATGTATGTCACCACAAACCTTAAGAAAACAGATAAAAATAAAAGCGTTATTGTTTGAGTTCAAACGGAAGGGTGCAATAAAGCAATCACAGTCGATATTTTCATATAATAAACAATGCCCCCAATGCTATTACTAGTAAAGTACATTGTTGCAAAACAGTATCGGAAATTTTACTATATGGTTTATGAAAGTGATTCTACTGATACGGCCTCCTTTTAGTGTTAAAACATGCAAGGGGCGACGAAGTAAAGATGAACGATGATTAAAAGTGGAATGATGGAAAATGGGGTAGTGAGGATGAAAAGAGTGATGGGGTGCTGTGGGGTAGACATAAGCGACGAAAAGTAGGGTGGCGCTGATTGGAGTGTGATAACCAAAACAGTATACCTTTTCAGAAAATCTAGTACACAAAACTGTCAACGATTGTACCCTCCACTCTATTTTCAATAGCTCAATATTATAGGATCATTCAATCCAAATTCAACACACTTCACCCTAAAATCCCTAATAAATTTTTAATGTACTTTTACCATTTGCATTTACGAGAATTCCTGAAAATATCAGCTTGATAGCTCTCAGCAACCAGATCTGGCTGATGGGGCCACAGACTTATAAACATAAACTACAAATTTGATAAATGCACTAAGGCACATTATCTAAAAAAATGACATGTCCATTGTCCTTTGAAGAACCATTGTCCTTCACTGGTTTGCGAACTTAAGCGTCATTTCCACCATGATTCGGTTTTTACATTAATTTGTTCCCTCTTCTTAATACCAAGCATGTGTCTTACGACATTAGCAGCATGGATGTTATTACTATCTGGAATTTTCTTTCTCTAGACAGGGGGTGATTTTATTAACCTTAGATGTAACATTTTTAAGCTTTTTGCTGTCTATAAACCTAAGGTTTACACGGCTCTCATTATTTTCTTCGACCTCATTCAACATCATTTTAAACACCCTAATATCATCGTCTCCTAAACCATCTACTTACTTTCAAATAGTGGTAACTGAGATACCTACTCAGCATTCCAGTTACCACTATTTTTATCACTCACCTTGTGAGCCCTTTCCATTGGTTTACAGTTTTTTTGTGGTACATCTCATTCTGGGTGGCTCTTCTTTCACTTTCACCAAATTGAAGATCATCATCTGTATTTTCCTGACAGATTTTTTCTAGCCATTCCTCTCTATTCAGTTCTTCCATTTCTAACTCAGAAATCTACCCATTTGTCTTGAAAACAGGGGCCTGTCCTACAAGTTTTTGCTCAATTAGTTGAAATATCATCAACTCATTCCAGATCTCATGCATTCGTTTACGGCACCCCTGTTTTGTGGGACCGCTATTCAAGTAGCATTTCATTACCATTTTATTCAGTTCCTTCGTTCGGATAGTTCTACCTCTGTTCTAATTATTCTTCGTTAGCAACTAAGATTCCCTTGTAGCAGAAGTGTTGTCTGTAATGTCTACACCGGGAGGTCTGCTTCTGGCCATGAGACAGACTTAACCCTGTCGGATGCCAAATCGGCATTTCATGGTCTCGGGGAAAGCTAACAGTTACTACACCTTGCTTAAGAGTGCTCTGGGGGTAGTTGTGGCAGTGGGTAACTCATTTGCCCACGTCGAAACTCCACAACTGCATGCAGTTTAATGCCAATATCCGCGACCAATTATTATTACTATTATTATTATTCACACATTTTCTTTTGATTTGCTTCTTTTTTAAGATCAAGCACCAGGTCATGTAATGTAATGTATTATTATTATTATTATTATTATTATTATTATTATTATTATTACTATTTCATACCATCTGCACTGGAATAGTTTCCAGGTGTGCCCTTATTCCGTCTCGGCCCCAACTACGGGCTTAGAGACGGAGCACCTTTCTTAACATATGGGCTGATCCGAGTAATGCCACTATTTGTATGGATCCAAGAGTGCTCCCCATTCCTAGTTTTCCTAAAGCAGGTCTTAAGTTAGAGTTGACTGTTCCTAAAGAGCCTACGATGATGGGGATGACTTCTGATGGTGTGTTGTGCAATCTCTCGATCTCAAAAGTCAGATCTTGATATTTTTCGATTTTAACATTTTCAGTATTGAGGATATTAGTGTCAAAAGGGACGGCGATATCTATTAACTTCCAAGTTCTTTCCCTCTTGTTAAACAAACTTATATCAGGTATGTTGTGTTTTAGCCTGCGGTCTGTAAAAAAGGTCATGTCCCATAGCAATTTGATGTTATCATTCTCTTGACAGGTCTGTGGTATATGCTCATACCAATCGTCAGCATGCTCCAATCCATTGGCTTTACATAATTCCCAGTGAAGCCTGCATGCTACTTTGTCGTGTCTAGCTTTATACTCAGTCTGAGTTAGCGGAGTACAGCAATTAATAATGTGTTGTACACTCTCGGGTGCGGATTTGCATTTCCTACACATTGGTGAATCCGTTGTTTTATCAATGGAGTGTTTGATTGCATTCGTTCTCAGTGCTTGCTCTTGCGCAGCCAATATCATGCCCTCAGTCTCTTTTTTTATGTACCCTTGTCGCAGCCACCTCCAGGACTCTGGGTCTGCAAAGTGCTCGGTAGATTTGTAAAATTTAGCGTGTAAAGATTTCTCCTTCCACTCATCGAAATGTTCACTTCTTATTCTCTCTTTATAGTCTTTCATACATTCCACAGGTTTAACAACTCCTTCTCTCCTTGCTTCAATTATCATCATTTCAGAACTGTCCTGCACATATTCGCATAGAGATGAGCATTCGGCTCCGAC
>RDPX01000246.1:3293-14920 GCA_003991215.1 Morbakka virulenta
TACTACTACTACTACTACTACTACTACTACTACTACTACTTCTATTACTACTACTACTACTACTACTACTACTACTACTACTACTACTGTTATTACTGCTACTACTACTAATAATAAAAATGATAATAACAAAAATAATAATAATGGGGAATAATATAATGTAATATAATATAATGTACAATACAGATTTTTATCGTAAAGAATTGCCTCTGTTTTCCTCTTGAGATGAAAAGCCTTCTTTATAATTAGCTTTCAAGACGTTCCTTAAACCTTGTTGACAATAAATAATAGTGCATGGTTTACCAATGGTAAGAACTATGCTGTTTTCGGCCTTGTTTATTTCATAACCTCCATTTCTGCTTATCAAAAAAATTGATCCCAGAAAAATTTGAAAAATCGTTTTGGAAAGCCTATTAATATATATTTTTTTTTTCATGTAAGAATAGTATATACAATTTTTATTTTTTTGAAAATAATTTTGTAGTAAACGAATTTGCAGAGTGCCCTGTTTGCTTATTAAATGTTAAGGTCGAATGTGTAACTTTGAATCCATGCTTACTCAAACTTCGCATTTGGCTTACATCTGTATCAATACACAGCCCAACAATGACTTTGCTTTTTAGAATTTCATAACTAATTCTATATAATACGGGTACGCTAATTTCAAGAATGCAATCCATTTTTTTCTATCACGTCACATTTTTTAACAATTGAAGATTAGAATATTGGCATTGTTATGAAAATGTGCCATTTTAGCATAATTTTATCATTTTTTAAAATTTTTTAAAAATCAAATACTAAGTTCTTTCCCATTTTTTGTTGCAAAAATTATTAAAATCAAACGTAAACCTTGCGACAAGTACAAGGTTATTGATGCTTTATCAAGATTAGCAGGTTAAAAAAAATGTTTTGAATTGTTAAAATTATGCCACAAAATCTAATCTAGTTGGAAGAATGAAAAATTATTCTGTAATTGAATTTTATTCTTAAAATAGGCTTAATAGGTGAGAACTCATTGATTAATTCTCAAAATCTATTTTTATTTCCTAATATTTTACATACACTCCCCCCGTCTCCTCCCCTTCCCAGAGCTCACCAATTTTCTCTTACTGGATTTCCTAGACTGCTGTTTGGTGGAAAAATTTCTTTTTAATGACCAGCAGTAATGAGCCATCATGTGGATGTTCTATCTGCCTTGATAGCGCTCTTCGATCACTTTTACATGCATATCTTGATGAAAGCGTTTATCTTATTCTTCGATTAGGGCACCAAGACAAAAAGGAAAATCATCCAGATGATTGTGCAAGGATTTAATTTTAATGCTCGTGTTGGATCCTAAAATTTGGAAGCTATCTATCAATTTGTTAACAATATAAGTGTAGTTAGGGCTTTTAGTGTTACCTAGAAAGTTTTTAACTACATCTACGAAGGCCAACCAGGATCATAATTCAATTTCTGACATTGTGGTAATAAAGTGATTGTCCTTAACCAACTTTCGAATTTGGGGCCCATCAAATATACCCGCTTTAATTGTTTGATAGCTCAGACCCAGGAAGCTTTTACAAATGTATTCAAAACAATTGCCTTCTCTATTCAATGCTTTGACAAACTGCTTCATAAGCCCAAGTTTGATGTGCAATTGGGGAAAAATAATTTATTCCTATTGACCAACGCTTCATTAATGATGTTTTGCGATCCCACACATAAAGTTGCCCTCGATGACCACTCCTTTCTTATCCAATGTTCACTCTTAGCTCGACTGACCTATAAACAAAGAAAACGTGGATACTTTGTGTGCCCGCCCAGTTGACCAAGAAGAATATAAACCATTTTAAGGTCCACATAAATTACCCAGTTGTGAAGAATGCAATTGACCTTCTCCATCACCATTTTACTGCTTTTGTATTATTTCTTCAAATGAACTGAATGGTCGATAGGCACAACGCCAAATTCGTTTCCATTGTAGAGGAGAACATATTTCAAACTTAGTTTTAACCTGTCAATAAAAAGTCTCCAATCGCTAGGATCACATTGCGAGACACCCATAGTGCGCAGAAGACCTCCTACGTCAACACAGTAACAAAGTCGTTTCTCAAAGGAAAAAAATTTAAAATTTCGGATTTTCTGTTGCGATACAGATATTTCGGTTTCTGGCAGCGATAGCTGTTTTTCATTCAATTGTGACGTCAACAATAACGTCAACATCATTTTCAAGATTTACTCAACACGAGTTAAATGATCTATTTCGTGACTTAGCAGTTTCAAAGGAATCATCTAAATTTGATGGCTGTGGAAAATCATGGTCAGTGGAGTCATATTGAGTCGCCTCAGGTAGATTCGAATCCTTATCATCTGAAAGCTCTGGACGTTTGGTGTAAAGAGGTACTGGAACTTCGGTGGAATGGGGTAATGGACTCAATGCAGAGTCTAAATTTGGGTATTCAAGGTGGTGTTTATTCTTTGCCGGGAACATTAACAAGGCAAAAATAGCAATCATCAGAATGATTCCTCTGTTCTCTCCAAACAATAGAAATTCCAAATGGCAAACTTTTTCGTTTTCCGGCAGTCCATTGCCATAAAGACTCGACACAAGTTTTACAAGCAATGTGAGGTGCCCATGGCTTAACTTGATCTCCAAGTTTAATCTTGAAATAGGCAAGATCAGCGCGTTTAGCAAACTCTGCAATTTTTATCCATCTTTTGCTTCACCAAGATAAAATTACCACAGATGTAACAAAATCTATCTGGATTGTTTAAGTACTTTCTTCTCGTAGAAGACATTATGACAGCAAGGAAATTGACACCTCTTACCAATAACTGATCACAGGTTATTAACTGTAAATTTACCTCTATAGTGACTGTCCTTGTGTTGTTGTGCGACTTTCACTTTCACAAAGAAGATGCCCTTGCCCTTTGAAAGGAGAAAGTAAGGAAAGCAATGAATACTGAAGAAGATAATTCAATTAAAACTGTTTAAACAGGAATAAATAGTGGTGAAAACAACCTTAAGAATAATGCAAATTACTAGCAACTAGCTTGAACAAATATAATGCAAAATAGCCATTTTTGTAACTATTTTGAGAAACAAAGCACATGAATAACTTAAAAACCTAACGTGATAGGGTATTTCTGATTGCATATTTGACATCAGCACCCTAAATTAATAGAATATGACCTCTTTTTTAAACAATGGAAAAAAGATGTTTTTATGTTGACCTGTGTTATTGACCTTCGAGATACTTGAATCTCATAGCAGCGCTTGCATCTTTTGGACTCTGGTCAAAATCTTGTTTGATAGGGCTAAAATACAAAAATTTGAAGGGAAAAAGGTAAAGATGAATATCGAGAAAAAGAAAAGGAAGAGAAGTTCTAGTCTGTGAAAAAGACGATATTTGAAAATCGTAAATTTTCTCAAAGACAGCGATTATGATGAAGATAACCAGTATTAGCGATTTACAATTCTTTCACGGAAGTGTTTACCTTATTGACTTATTGAAAAGAGAAATCGTCCCAAAAAAGAGCAAGGAAAACACAAAAAGGGAGAAGCGCGCCAATACTTGCTCGCGCTTAATGAGATAACCTTGAGAAAAATGCTCTGAAATATATCTCTTTATTGTTAGATCTTTGCTAGAAGGTTCGTTTGATAGTCTGTAAGACATATTCAAAGTATTTTCCTTCGTCTTGAGGAACAATATTTGATTTCTCCGAATCCTCTTTAATTATTTAAACTTTTTCGTTATTACACAAGTAACCATAACCAATGATAGGATTTTTATGATTTAATATTCACCGAAAAAGAAAATTGTAGCATCAGGTATACTATTATTTATTCGATTTAAAAACTAAAATTGCTTTTAAAGTGTATCAATTCTTATGGAGTTCAGAAGTTGTTTGTAGAATATTATCAAATTTGTGAAAATATTTTATTAGCAAAAAACGTATTCACAAATATTTCCTCTGTTCAGTTCACTTCATTGCACGAAAATAAGTCATGTATGAAGCACGACAAGGAAATAGTCTTAATTCAATCTGACTTAATTAACACTAGAAACAAGAGAAAGAAACAACCATATGAAAATAGACGTTAAATAATCATAAAATATTTCATAAAAAATATAATTCTCATTATCTCCTTTTATTTCAATTTCAAAATCTCCTTCGTCCTTCTTAATTGCTCTAATATTTTTGCGATTATTTTGCATCTTTATAATGTTTGGATGTGATCTCTGACTCTTTTTTAATATTAAAATTTTATTTTCGTAATTTTCTTCTTGATTGTAATATAAAATAAATGAAATAAATGATTGTAACTCTCGGCCTTTTATCTAACATCAAGTGTACAGCTCTGGTCTCTCCTTGGTCAAGGCTTGGTTGGGCTATTGCGCCCAACCACGCAGGGCAGGGGTCTCGACGAGATGCTTGAGCCTTGGCTGAATACCAATCCAAAGGGAAGGGCCTTCCTACGGAGGATCCTGGAGGGGCGATCCGTATGTTTTGCATTTTATGGTGTATTGCGTGCTTTCTGTCGCACTTTGTCTTAATCTGTTGCTTCCCTTCGGGGCTTTTATAGATTGGAATCCGTTAAAGACAAAAATGGCTCCACTTTTTGCCAGGGGTACCATCAATGAAAGACCCAGTATGCCACGATATTTCCTTAGATACGTGACAAATAGCAACAGGAGGTATCTTTCCTGGCAATATTGCTTTTCCGCAAACATCAAATCCGCTGTAGGTGTTCTTTAATTCACACTTAAAAGATATATTTTGTCCAAAGGATGGAATCCAGCTCACAGTTTGGTGCTGGAAATAAAAAGACTGTAATGAAGCTAGAGCAATCAATTACCGCCATTTGTTATAAAACCCTTAAAAAGAGAGAAGAAAATTTCTGTATGAGTTTTAATTCATCCGCATATTATCGTATCATATATTTTGGCAAAATAGAACGTTTCTGGATTCAAGATGTCATTGAGATGATTTGAGCATGGGGAAGTATCTCTCGAAACGTAGCTTAGAAAAATTTAATAAATTATTACTTGATAAGGTTGGACATCTAGGGTACCTCATATATTTTTAAACAAGCTTTTTGTATTGTAGTAAAGCATGCATTATCTTTTTTTTGTGATTATGAGAAGAAAGCAAAATTTATTAAATGAATTCAAGAGTATTTCTACCCAGTGCACTGAAAATCGGACAGAAAAAATTCAAGAGCTTAGAAAGCAGTGCAACACAAGATTCACATCTTTTTAAAAGCGAGTTTGCATAGGAATTGACAGAATCATAGACAATTTGCTAAAGAATTTGCACATCTTGATGAAAGCTGCATTCAGCGTAAAACCTTGATCTGAAGCCTCATTTGGCTCAACAACTAAATGCAAGGAAAGATCTTGATTGGTGTAAAACGCGGGAGAACCGCATGCTAGCTCGGTGAACAATCTATGCTATGATGACTAAACATGCTGTAAAACATATTCCTATTGCCGAAGGGACAGAAAATTGCTTTATAACGTCAACTGTGATCCAACTCAGAATTGGTTAGCCTTTACTTTGACACATTATATACAAAGGAAAATTTATAGGTGTTTTGTATCAAAACCTCAGGAGGACAAGAGATTCTTATTTACTTCCAATGAAAATCACTACAGTAATGACAATGTGACTCTTCGGTTGGATGGAATGTGAAGTAGGATTTAAACTGTCCTAACGTTCAAAAATCATTTCTTAGCTGGCATGCATTTACAAACAAAAAACATTGATACGTTTTTAAAACCATTTTCTGAATTGAACATTCCTACAACGAACTTGCAAATATAATTAAAACATCTTCAACTGCCAGTCATTCTATCAAAAAATGCGACATTGAAGAACATCGAACGAAAGAACTTTAGTACTTGACTCATATCTTCAATTTTGAACAAATTACTTAAAGGTCCTAGTCTATATGTAACGACGAAATCAGGTGAGTTGACTTTGACGACATTAAAACTGATCCACTTTGTAAATTATAATTGGCTTTTTTTATTATTATTGTGTAACAGACAGTGGTCAGCTAATAATTAGAGCCAGGTTTAGATCAGCTGGTGTCATCAAAGCTTGAAAAAAGACACGTGCTGTGCACCCTTTTTTACTAGACCAACACCAATGACACCTAAACACAATTGTAACTAAGGCGTTGAACAACAGTTCCAGTTCTTGAAAAAGAAAACTTACGTTTGAAAATCGAATTGTTATTTTGGCCAATTTTCTCTTATCTTTTTTACTAGGCGAGGCTTAATATCTGCATTTTTTTTCGAAACTTAAAACCATATAGAGTTAATTAATAATCACGTAAAAGATTTCTTTTCTTGCAATACGATAATATTAAAGAGATGTTGCTCTTACCTATTAAGTAATTAGTTATCTTATACCGCTGTCATACAGATATCTTTCTAACAGCATACAATTTCGCTTGTATTTTTATTTGCTATTCTTAACCTTCTCTCTGTTTTCATTTGCATCATTCATTCATGTATAACCTTAGACCTTGGCGATTTGATATGTAATGAGGTTTTTTTCCAATTCATTTTTAACAATACTTTTATATCAAGGATTTCCAATCTGACTGCCCAGCTTCCCAGCTTCTCTTTTTACGGCTTCATAACCCAAATCATAGTTTTTGCTAGGGGTTATCAGTTTAGGAGACATTTAGACATAAAAACCCTGGGCGTCAAGAAGATCTAAGCATCTTATAAACCAATTGAAATACGTTTTTGCTCAAGGGGTAGGATTGTAGACTATCAATTTCTTTCCTAAACGGACTTATGGTCAGATTTTGATGGTATATGTAATGCTTTTACTGGCCAATGGGAGGAGGATTCATTCTTTTATAGAAACAGCAGGTTGATTTCGCAGGTGGAAAATTAATTTAGGGACCAATTCTGTATTTTACTGGTTAATAGTTAATAATTCTGAATAGACACAACCTAACTTGTTTTATGTTACGTATTAAAGTACATTTTGTGCAAAAGAATAAGAAACTCGAAGTAATCAATTACATCTAAGAACATCGAAAGCGTTCTGTGATTATTTTAGTAACTAAATGTTTAATATACAGACAATGAAACAATAATCGTCTTTAATTAAGAACATTACTTGTCTACAACGCTTCCCAAGTAACAGAGCAGGTTACAAAGAAAACAATTACTCGTGTTTTGCAACTCAAAGGAAAAACTTTGTTGCTTATGCTGTGAGGTTTGGTGTCAATTAGAAACAGCAGCTTTTCTTCAGTGATTACACATTTATTTCAGCAGAAAAAAGATATTTGTAGACGATAACATCCAGAAGACAAATAGTGAGGATATTGATTGCAACGGTAAGGTCTTGGAGTTTAATCAATGATTTTTCAACTTGCAGATAATATCCCAGCATATTTTTGTAAAGAGAACAGCAGCTATATTATATAGATTTCAGTTGATTCTTATGGGCATTCTTCCAAGGGATTCTGTGCAACTTTTTGGAGATAAAGTTTAAAAAAATGCATGAAACATTAATCTATCAATCCAGTTATTGAGAATTGGTATACATGGAAAAATAAAGTATTTACTATAGATATTAACACTACATTTCATCTTAAGAGCTCTAAATGGAATACGGGTAACTACAATCTATAGTATATTTCAACTATGTAGCATACTTACATAATTTAATATTGATATAAGCCAGCTATTTCTTCGAGTTCTTGTTTCCTAGCTAAAGATATACATTATGCCTTAGATAAGTATTTTCATCAAAGATTGTTTTCATACGTATATTCTAGTGTTTTATTTAAAATAAGAGTTATCCTTTTGTGCCTACATTAAATATTTTACAATATCTATTGACCCCATTTGTCAAAGTCTGGAAATATTAATTTGGTAAGTATAAATGAGATGTTACAGGAAAGACAACTTAAGATTGAGAATGAACATAAAGAAAATGAATTTGATTCAAGATAGTTCTTAACATTTTTTGGAATACTACAGTACGAATTCAAAGCTAGGAATTTTTAAGACGTATAATAAAAATACCAAAACTTTTCCTGCAAAGTTAGTTTAAAGATTACATTTAAAATATAGATTGATTCTATCTAAATTTTAAATCACTAAAACGGTAAAGCAATTTGTGTGTAATAAAACTATTGATGCTATTGAAAAGTAATCAAAAAAGAATAGCTAGGATTACAAGGATCACAACGACGGTAAATGTGATAAATTCTATTTTTATTTCATCGTGACTTCTTCCAGGAGTAGTAGTAGTAGTAGTAGTAGTACTTGTAGTAGTAGTAGCNGTTCTTAACATTTTTTGGAATACTACAGTACGAATTCAAAGCTAGGAATTTTTAAGACGTATAATAAAAATACCAAAACTTGTCCTGCAAAGTTAGTTTAAAGATTACATTTAAAATATAGATTGATTCTATCTAAATTTTAAATCACTAAAACGGTAAAGCAATTTGTGTGTAACAAAACTATTGATGCTATTGAAAAGTAATCAAAAAAGAATAGCTAGGATTACAAGGATCACAACGACGGTAAATGTGATAAATTCTATTTTTATTTCATCGTGACTTCTTCCAGGAGTAGTAGTAGTAGTAGTAGTAGTAGTTGTAGTAGTAGTAGCAGTAGTTATAGTACTTGAATCAACTCAACTATCTATTTAATTAAATGTGTTCCATTGAAAGTTAAAACCTGATATTCTCTCAATGATTTTATTTTGTACACTCCACTATACAGGTAAAAACATTTTGGATCTGATTTTAGAACAAAATAAGGTTCTATTTCATACAGTTTTACATTTTAGATATTACTTCGGTAAATTCAATCATTTTCCAGATGAAGTCATAATAAGTCCTTTCCTTATTTGGATCAAATATTCTAAATGACCATTACTTTAAATTACTTATTACCGTTACTAACATCACCATCATTATCATCATCATCATAACTTATTATTTTTATCACATTATTATTATTATTACTATTATTTCTTCCTTCTCATAGTAAATATTAACTGTTAAGATTTCCAAATAACAAAAGTAGTTTCCCTTGGAATATTAGAGAGGAAATATATTTTCTTGTATTGTGAGAACTACACGATTAAATATGATTTGTACGTTTTGATCCAAAAAGTATACTTTGAAAAACAAGATTTTTTTCCAGTCAGAAGAAACGAAAATATTTGTTACAGAAAAATGCGTGTCAAATAAATGGTACAATACTATTTTTGGCCCTGTGATGTTCTATGCCTTTGAATAGCTACTTTTCTTTTAGCTTTTCGCCACGACGTCAAGGTAACATAGCAAAATAATGAAAAAAATAATTTTAAGTCAGGTTGAAAGCACAAGGTACTCTTGTTCATAATCAATCGAAAAATAAAGAAAAATGTTATTTTAATAAATTAAAAAAATAAATATTACTTGATAATTTTTTGAGCACCAATAAATTTCTTGCTTGGCACTGACTAGTAATAAATAACTAAAAGACATACTTTTATAGGTGAAAATATAAGTTAAATTTGAAATTTCATAGAAGATTTTGCTCCTGATAGAAATTCCTTTAGTATATCCTTTTTTTTACCCAGACAGCAGTCATAAGAAGGAACTTATAAAATTACACGACCTTTAGACTGGGTCCCATATCATTTTTCGTATACACATCTGTCCTTTTTCCTTTGCTTACTTTGTCGCTTTCCTTTCTCTTTCTTTGGCTTTCGAGATTTACCTTATTTATCGGCTCTTTTACTTTCCCCATCTTTGTTCCTTTTCTTTCTTTTCTTTGTCCTCTCCTTTTTCTTTTGTTTTATCTTTTTCCTTTCTCTTTTTCCTTCTGTTTTTCATTTAGACCACTGTCATTTATCAGGTTCTCTCTCTTCCTCTCTTATCACCTATTATATCTGGTGTAAGGAATAGGTCTTTTGAATACAAGTTAAAAAAGCATATACAGAGATTAATCTAAATTTATCTATACCTTTTCAGGAATATGATTAACACTAGTACCCTGGTTATTGTTTCCAGAGCAATGAAATAGATATACACTCCAGAAATATCTTATTAATAAAGACTGAAGATAACTTTTGCTAAAAGATTACCTTTTGATGCTAAACATATTACTGTTTTGCCAGTGTATAATATTGACTTGCAAAACTGGAGGAAAAAAGTGAAAACTCAATCAGGTAATAGCTTTCTTGGTATAGTTAAATATTTCTGAAAAGCTATAGGTTTAATTTATCGTTTTAATTTGTTGTGTATAAAAGAAGGGTTAAGCAGAACTAATTTTTAATTGTCGATCTCTTCCCTTGAGATCCTGTAGCATTGTTACAAGTTGTATTTCACACCTTTGAATAAATCAACACCGAGGGAAGATAATTTGTCGCCATTGACACCTTTTTACTATTGATAGAAATAATGAGTTTGAAAACACACAATATCGTTATTCTCCTCTGAAAGTATTTTTTTTTAAATATAGAGGAAAATGAAACTCATTGGTTTAATTGATATGGCATATCAAGTCATTACTCTAAAATTTCAGTGCTAATTTTACTTTTATTCCCTTTTGATTATCAACCAAAATTAGCTGATTTCATTACATAAAAATAGGGTCAACTATAGTTTAGACTGAAAGAAATTTGAACCAGTTTTCATGGTTTTCGTCAATCTACCCAATCAACTGAGCTAACAACAAAACTAGGTATTTGTCTATTTTTCTATAATTTTCTCCTCGTTTGAACTAACACCCAAAGCTACTAATAGAGGAACGTGGCTTTCGCAAATCAAAAGATTTCTTAACAGAAAGTAACATTACCCTGCAAAATGAACAATGATTAATTCCATTGAAGGAAATGAGTTAGAAGGTATAGTTTTGACTTCAATATTACAGTATTCAGTAGAAGTGCCTGTGATGTCAATGTTGATTCACGCAAATATGTTTTAAATTACAAATATTTATTAATATGTTATTCGTGCTAAGCTTAAGAAAAAATCTTGTGCCCAATGTTGAAAATAAAAATTTACATTTATTTGCTTTTATTCCCACAGTATTTTACCAGTTTTATTTGGTGCCCAATTTTTTTAAAATTTAGAAAAAGTAGATATAAATTGAAACACCGACCAATACCAAAATTTATCATTTATAGTTAGTTTCATTATTTTTATCTGAGCAAGAAAAGGTGCTGGTGGCGAAAACTCTCTTTAAATTGCATTTGAAATTTTTGAAACAATAAAGATATTATTGTCCTGCTGGCGAGAGAAGTGAAACAGCAGGCCTTTCATAGTCAGCATAAATAATTTGTTTGGTAAAAACATTGTGCAATTTTGTACAATTGATATATAATCAAGCCAACAATGTCACTTCATTAATTTTGCAATATATTTCGAAGTTAATACTTCATCTTCAGGCTACAAGGTAAAAATACAAAAACAGTAAAACTGCTGAATAAAATATTTCCTATCTCATGTCAACATCTCTCTGCAGTATACACAGTTCTAACGAAATCTAACACAGTGAATTCGAATCTAACGAGATCTAACAGTGAATTCGAATCTAACGAAATCTAACACAGTGAATTCGAATCTAACGAAATCTAACACAGTGAATTCGAATCTAACGAAATCTAAC